>QJPP01007414.1:0-98665 GCA_003996215.1 Jaltomata sinuosa
CGGAATGGGCCGGACCGGTTAACAGAATGGTTTTTTTTTTTTTTTTTTTTTTTTTTAATTTTTTAATTTTGAATTACATTTTGAATTTCAAACTTAATTTTCAAGTGATAACTTATAACTTAAAAGTTTTTATAATTTATAACTTAAAAGTTAAATAGTTAATTATGATTTAAAATTTTATAACTTATATAAATTATATTTGATGTTTATTAGTTTGTTAAAGTTTTTGTTTTTTAAAGTTTTTTAATTTATAAGTTTTATTTATTTTAATTGAAGTTTGATTAAGTTTATAGTTTATATATATTTTTTAAGTTATATATTTAAAATGTTTTAGTTTGTTTAAAGTTTTTTATTTTTTTAAGTTTTCAATTTATTAGTTTATGTTTTCAATGAATAAAAGTATAAAACTATAAAAGTATAAAACAATGATAAAAATTAAAAAATAATCCAATTTATTCAAAATTTCAAACTAATATTACAATTTACAACTATTAGTAAAGCGCCTAATTTACGCAGCCACCTTCTAGGAAGGGTTCTGTTTCAACTAAGCGCGCCTAATTTACGCAGCCACCTTCTAGGAAGGGTTCTGTTTCAACTAAGCCTCGAATGTAATGCTAATAGTTGTATAGATTTATAAATTTATCTTCTAAACTTTGTAAAGTTTCAGCTTCTTCAACCTCAATTCCTGGTAAAGCTGCTTGACGATCTTCAAGTTCAGCGCCATCATCACTATCAAATCCAATGAGGTTATCTATGGCTTGTTCTGCTACTTTTTGCAACTTTGGTCTTCCAACGTTTCTTCACTCGGCGTTGATCCAATCTCTAAACAACACCGATACCTCCAAACTGTCTTCTGCTAAGGAATATCTATGGTCTCCAATTTGAAATCTTGCCGCGCTAAAAGCTTGCTCTGAAGCAACTGATGATCCTTGAATAACTAGCACGTCTCTCACCATCTTGCTAAGTTTTGGAAAGAGTTCTTCACGACATTTCCACCAATCCAATAGCTGTGGTATGCCATCCGTAGTTGGAATATTATCAACACCCTGTTCAAGATACTTAGAAAATTCACACTTATTAGAAAAATCAAGACCAAGTTGTGATCTTGCTTTACCATGGACACCTGATCTCGACGTAGAAGTTTGAGGGGCATGATCAAGATTTTCTAAGGTCACAATATATTTGTCATACATTTCCTTAGCCCAAATTTTAATACTATCTTGACATGTTATTAAATTCGGTGTTTCTTGTGGTGAAATATTTAAATTAGTATAAATTTCTCTAACTAAAGCTTTTGCACCAACTTCTTTATATTCCGGGTTAAAAAGAATTGCAGTTAAATAAATTTGTGGAATAGGAAAAAATATTTTTTTAATTTTTTAATCATAGCTTCAATAGAATCTTTAAAATATGAATTTTGTTTATAGATAGCAAAAATGCATGAAATATTCCAAATATGTATTACAATTTCACTAATAGTAGGATAATATGTTTCAGAAATTTTTTTGGTAGCATCAAAAAATGATTTTAAAAAGACTTTAAGTGCTTCTACTGCATCCCAATTACTGTCCGCAAGTTTATCATCAGGATAAGCATTATGACTATTAAACATCATAGTAATAGGTTTTTTATACTTATAAGCAACTTCAAGCATTTCATAAAAAGAATTTCATCTAGTTTTAACATGTTTTGGAACTTTTCTAAATGGAACTTCACACAATTTACAAAAATCTTTATATTGTTGAATTCTACTATTATTATTCATATGAAAAATCCAAAAAATTGCATTTTCAACTTTATCAATACAACTATCAAATACCCTAATACCATCTTTCACAACTAAATTTAATATATGTGCACCACATTTGATATGAAAAGCATATTTACTAATTGGACAAAGTCTAGTTTCTAGCATAGTCATAGCATTTAAATTAGCAGAAGCATTATCTAAAGTAATACTAATCACTTTATCAGTAAGATAAAAACGTTGTAAAATTTTTAATACACTTGAAGAAATATAAGCACCAGTTTTTTTGTGTTCACAAATTTTATAAGCGATAATTATTTTTTGCATTATCCATTTATAATCAATCCAATGTGCAGTAACAGTTAAATAATCAAATCCGTTAGGACTACGACCCATATCAGTGGTAATAGAAGCCCTACAATCCATCATATAAAAATATTTACGAAGATATTGCATATATTTTTCATAAAATTCAAAAATATCTCTTTTTACCATGCTTCTTGTAATACCTTCAAAACTGGGATAAAATGTATCTCGAATATATCTTATAAAACCATCATGTTCTCCAAAATTAAAAGGCAAACCACAAACAACAACCATTTTAGCAAAATTTTCACGATCACGGTCCCTATTATAGGGCCGTTGTGAAACATAACCAGCAGGATTTGAAGGATTTAGTGAAGTTTGAATCATGTTTGACCCGCCAACAGAAGGTCCAACGCTAGAGCCAGCATCACCTTGACTAGCTAGATATGCTTGCCACTCTCTCGGATGTTTCTTAAGCAAATGAGTTTTTAACCCCCCCAGTCGAACCTCCACTAGCACCAGATACATATTTCCAACTTTGTTTACAAATACGACACGTAGACACAGTTTTTTCTTCATTTAAAAAACAAAATTTCCACATAGATGATTTTAAAGGACGTTGTGGTTTGGTCTTACCCCTCACTGGAGCAATAGGGGGAATATCAGCTCTAACTTGAGGATTATCCTGAGTTGGATCTTGGGGAATAGTGGGGGCAGGGGCAATAAAGGGACTAGTCGGTGTATCAGTTTCTTCTGAATCATCATCCTCATGCATTTCTACTTCTTCATTTAATTCATCTTCTAAATCATTATACATTCTTTCATAAGCTTCGTTGGGAATAGGGTCATCCATAGTAAATGGAAAATTAGTTTCATTAACATGCGTAAATTCATCTGTATTAAATCTAACTTGAGGAAGAGCAGGGCGGAGAGAAGAACTAGAAGAACCACTACCTATTTTACCCTTCACATAACTTTTTGTTCTTGAAATAATACCTTTTTTACCGGATTTTTTTTAGATGGATCCATAATATAATAAAATATAAAATTAGCAAATTAAAATAAACAAATCACAAGTTCACAAATCACAAATTCACAAATAAATCACAAGTCACAACTAATAAACAAGAATAAAAATTTAAAAATTAAAGAGTGGAACGAATATACCAAACGTCTGCCGTAAAAACAGACGATTATAATTGAAATTTGAAGAAGATTGCTCCTCCAAAATTCACCAAATTATACTTCACTTGCAAAATAATAACAATAATTATAGAATTTGTAAATATTAAGAGATGAAAATTGAGAGAGAATGAGAGTTGAATGGATGAATAAAAATTAAAAGAGACAGGGGTATTTATAATGAAAAAATAGGAGGGGAGCTATTGAGGGGGGGGGGGGGGGGGGGGGGGGGGGGGGGGGGGGGGGGGGGGGGGGGGGGGGGGGGGGGGGGGGGGGGGGTAAAATAGCCGTTGGGTGGCTGAAATAGCCGTTACCCAACGGCTGCAAACAGCAAAAATTAAAAAAAAAAGAAAAAAAAGAAAATCACGTTGACCGGTTGACCGGATCGGACCGGACCGGATCAGAACCGGTTTGTAACCGATATCGGTTGCCGGTATGGATCGGCAAACCCGGGCCGTTCCGGTCAACGGTCGGTACCATTTTGTTCCATCCCGATACGTACCGGACCGGTATGGACCGGTACCAGTACCGGAATGGACCGGAATGGTACCAGTCCGTACTGGTCCGATGGGCAGCACTATTAGTAACTAACTTATTTGACTAACTATTCGGATTGTAATAATTAGTAATCTCTATTGCTTTCCTTATTTGTTTATTTTCTCGCAAAATATATTGTCATTGCATCTCATAGCATATTCTGCCACATGACATGCGATTTTATTTATATTTTAGGGAGTTTCACGATCCCGTGGCCTCTCGCTATAAATAACACTTTCTCAAAAATACAATAGTTTACGGGTACGTCATGCGTTCAATGGCTATCGTATTTTTAACCCAAGTTGTCTACTTGAGACCCGATCTATTTCAAAACAAACCCACTCTAGACACCTAGGGTAGAGCGAAACCAAAACCCATTTTAGGCATTGGCCTAGGCCGACCTAATACCTTAGGGGTATTGGGCCCATTAGAAAGACCACCTTGCGTCTATTGGCCACGAGTCAATTATAGATGATCATCCCTTATGTGTTTAATTGAAGGATGCGATGTTGGTTTCTACGAACCATTATTCCTCGGGATTGAGATATATTTAGGTAGTCTTTCATTTTTAAAGATTGTCATCCGAAAGGCGTTCAGAATTTGCAAGAAGTCCAGGAAGTTCGAGAACGAAGGACCAACCACGATGGCCTAGTTTAGGATTGTACCCCTATGTGGGACTGATTTTGATGTACATTCCTTTTCCCGCAAATTTTGTTCCTCCATTTTATTTACTCAATATGTATAAATATATTTTGGGGCAATGGAACGTTTACAAATGACATACACATCCTTCAATTCGTTAGGCCTACCTTTGGCATAAAAAGGTCACATATCTATATAAGACGCGCTATGAACTGTTATGTGATATAACTGTCTTACGTGCTTATGTGCGTTGCTCAAATCAAAAGTGAATTGATCCACCCTTACTTGAATATTTTAGAACCCATATAGGCAGGATAAAAGCCCACCGCAAAATCCGATCAAAATTTCCCTTGGAAGTTCTTCAAATTTCCCCAGAAAAATCCAAAGACTTCTTAAAACCCTTTTAAGTCTTGTTCGAAAAACGAACTTGCCTTATCAAAACTACAAATTTTTTTATTTTCCCACTTCAACAAAAATGCCGAAGAATTCAGAAGATATATCAAGTGTTGAAGACTCGACGAGTCAAATCTCCAGATAGAATCTACCTACCCCAAAATCAATATTGTCCGTCAAACTCTCGAGCCAATAAATACCCGTGGATCAATTTGCCTTGATGAAAAGCAACTTTATGTGTTTATTTCCTGTCAAATGTCTTGCATTGTTTACCACTTATGGAATCTAACATATTCTTCCTTTTGAGTTATTTTTCCTGTAACAGGTAAAGAAACTGATCTATGTTGAGAAAAGATGGCAGAATCCTCTTACCTCACAAAATCAAGAGAAAACAAAGTTTCCTCCCCTGATCGTAACTTAGGGAAAACAATAATGACTCAGAATACTGAGAACATCGCTCTGATTAAGATGACCACTCTCGTATCAAAGCAGAGTGAGTTGATTGCGCTACTTGCACAACAAGTTGATAAGATGAGAAATGAGATGAGAGAGACAAGAAGTCTGATTAATTTAATCATCTATGCAAATTTTCCCACCCCAAGTGAAGGAAGGTCTCTACTCCATGTCCCTCCCTTGAATACGGGGGTACCTGAACACTCTTCCAACAATACGTGGAGCACGGAAAAGCCTCTCAAATACGACTCAATAAAGCCTTCGCCATAAAAAGTCTATCCTTTAATCTCACAAAACTCCTATCCCATCTTTTATGCCCGAGCTAAATATCAAACTCCATCCCCAAAGTACCAAGCTCAACCTCCAAATTACCAACCACTTCCACAGACATACCAAAACTTTCAATTAAATTTTCAATCACCAATGTCTTTCTCTTCAAATCCACAAACATACCGCAAAACAGCCACCTCAACATGCCCAAATAAAAAATCTCCTCTAAATCATAAGAAAAGACCTCCCCGAGTCTTTACTCCATTAGCTGAAAGCCGAACTCAACTCTTTGAGAGACTGAAAGCAGCTGGACTAATTTAAAAAATCAAGCCAAAGCCTTCTATCCAGCATCGAAATTCTTCAAACCTGATCGACAATGTGCATATCATTCAGGAAGTGTTGGACATACCACTGAAGATTGCCTCAATCTGAAGCACGAAATTCAGAACCTAATCGATCAAAGAGTCATCACTCTCTAAACAACCTCCCCTAGTAGCAATCCTTCACCAAAGCATGAAGGGGAGATCATCAGTATAGAAGAAACTGATGACGAATGGTATGCAAGAACTATTCCTAAAAAGGAGGATGATCAAGAATTACCAAGACCTTTGACTCATCCATCCTAGTCTTTCCCTACTAGTGACGATCTAGGGGGTGGAATAGGAGATCTATTCAAAGAATGTGATGCCATATTAGAAGAAGTCCCTGAAGCAACCATGATTAGGGACGCCAAGCCCAGTGAAAAGCTGCAGAATTGGGTTGCAACTCCCCTCGTGACTCTCCGCTCGACTGGGTAGACAAAGACTCTATTTTATAAAAAATCGATGATGGTTCGGATGAGGCTCCGTGACCCACCTTTTCTGTTTCCAATTTTTCTCATACTATTTTATCACTTTACAAAAGGCACAGACTCATATTCATGCGGGTTATAGCCATAGTTTGCGAATATTATCGGATTTAAAAGAAAGCCTCCTTATTTTGAAAACATTTACCGTTCAAGATTATTTATTTACTTGGTACCATCAAACTTATTTTGTTTATGATTTCAGTAATAATAAGTTAAAATCTGCCACTGTCATGTCATGTCAAGAGCTTAACGAACAAGCCAAGCTAGACGACAAAGATTCTGAAGGGTGTGTTGAAAAAATCATGGTCCTGGAACGAACAACCAAGAAGTCCAAGAACTTTGAAGACCAGGAAAGGCCCCACCTAAAAGAGTTTGAGGTGGTCAATCTGGGAGAAAATGGTCAAGTTGAAGATATCAGCGTCGGTGTTCATTTGTCAAGGGCGCAAAAGAAAGAGCTTATCAGTCTGCTCAAGCCATACATCGACATCTTTGACTGGCCCTATAATAATAGGATGAGAGTGAGCACAAATGTCATCTCTCAAAATTTACCGGTTAATCTAGAATTCAATCAAGGGAATGGACAATTAATTCTTTCCTTCCATAAGTCAAAGGAAAGTTTGCACCTAATTGGAAAGGACCATATGTTATCCACAAAATGTTATCTGGAGGAGCCTTGATTTTGTCCGAGATGGATAGCCAAGTGTTGCCCAAGCCTATCAACTCTGATGCCGTGAATAAATACTATGCCTAATGATAGTCTTTCTTTCTTTCTTTCTTTTCTTGTAATCACATTTTCTGATTGCAATCGTTTTTGCACTTAGTAAAAACTTAAAATATCCCCCATCCTCTATTACGAACTACATCTGACGTGAATTCTCAAGAATGTGATACGTAGGCGGTATGTGTCGGCTTCGATCAACCCCTTAGGACAATTTATCTTTCCCCTTTCTAGTACGAACTATGTTTGACCTGAATTCTCAAAAAATGAGATACGTAGGTGGCCTATGTCGGCTTCGGTCAACCTCTTAGGAAAATTTATCTCTCCCTTTCTTATCCTGAACTAAATTTGACCTGAATTCTCAAGAATGAGATACTTAGGCGGCCGGTGTCAGCCTCGGTTACCCCTTTAGTTATTTCTATCATTCTCCCACTTCGAGTATGGGAACTACGTTTGAGCTGATTCTTGCCTCAACGAGATACGTAGGCGCCACAATGGATCAGTCATATCACCCCAGGAAATGGAAACTGGGGCAGAATTTTTGAGAAAGGAATCTCAAAAATTCAAAAGATGAAGGTCGTTGCCAATAAGACAAGAGGATGCTTGTAGATACGTAAATGCCACAATGGTTCGTTCGTATCGCCCAGGAAATAGAAACTGAGGCAGAATTTTTGAGAAAGGAATCTCAAAAATTCAGAAGACTAAGAGCATTAGACTCCAAAGAGTTCCCCAATAAGAATATAGAATATGCCAAAGAGCAACCAAAGTGAATATCGAGAAAGAATCTCATAATCCCCACAAAGTCTCAAGTCTCTTGCCAATGGAATGAGATTCGCTATGAAGCCTTTCACTGGGGCAGAAATTTTGAGAAGGATCTCAAAATTTTTGCCAAGCTTCATTCAATAATTCAACATTAAGCTCTGAGGAATTCCCCAGTACCGAGAGATCAGAGTCTACTTCAAAGAAATCCCCAGTCCTATATGGATTAATCCTTGGCTGTGATAGATTTCTTGAAAATCATCTTTCAAGTTCCCCAGCTAGGATGACGAAGGACCTCCATAGTCCGCCAACAATATTTGCAGAAATGTCAAGACCTCGAGTAAAGGACGTTCGTTGAACTAGTATATGACATGACAGGTAGAGACATTTCCAGAACATCTCTTTTTTAAACTCTTTGTTTTCCAAAGAACTTGTTTGAAAAATATTTACAAAAATTAGTTTTATTCCTTTAATGTGATTTTGTCTTATGTCTACCTTGGTTTGGGGAGAGTCGAGGGTGACAAGTACCCGAGATTGGAAAGCATACCGAGAAGACATAACCAGGAGCAGAAGATCGAAGAAAGTCAACACAGGCGAGTTTTGACAAAACTAACAATTTTTTTGTGGATGCAGGCTGGCCTCAAAAGTATATCAAAGCAGTCCCGCGTTATCCAACGCATTCAAAGAAATACAACGAGACCATATGCTTTAAAATTTGGCGAGAAAAGCCCAAAACAGCAGGAAGAGGCCAAAGAGGCAAAAGTCCCTAAAGCGGATGAATTTTCTCGTAGTTCACATAAACTACTAGATAAAGAGAAACCGACAATGTTCTTAAGTCCCCAAAGGGATCAGGACATCTCGGTCAGTTTCAAATTGGGGGTACCAAACAAAGAGCAACAACACTCTCCACCAATGCCTGACAAGACAGGGATCACCCCAAACAGACAATGTTCAAAAATGGTACTTATGGCTGTCCCTGAAAGCAGGCACGACCATTTCGTTGCATTTTTAAACAAAGTTATTTTGATCAGCTTCATAGACGCTGTCTTTAAAGTCTTTCAAATTTTGACTGTAGTCACTAGCAAAAGTGGCATTGTGTCTATTGACCATTTGCTTTGAGCGCAAGTACACGCAAAAGAGTCAACGCTAGACCAAAGGTGATGTTTTCTATGACTCCCCTATGGGACATTGCATCATACATCACTACATGGCATCAAATTCTTGCACTCATATTGCACCATGACACATTACATCATGCTGCATTGCATCACATTGCACCATATTGCATCACATGTCATAGCATTGTGTCGCATCATATTATGATATCGCATTGCATCATATTATATTATGTTGCGTGGTATTGTATGGCATCATATCACAGGGTCATTCATATTTACATGCCGAGAGGGCCATGTCGAGAGGACCATGCCGAGAGGGCCATTCATATTTGCATGCCTAGAGGGCCATTCATGTTTTCATGCCGAGAGGGCCATGTCAAGAGGACCATGCCGAGAGGGCCATTCATATTTGCATGCCGAGAGGGCCATGTCGAGAGGACCATGCCGAGAGGGCCATTCATATTTGCATGCCGAGAGGGCCATGTCAAGAGGACCATGCCGAGAGGGCCATTCATATTTACATGTCGATATGGCCATATCAAAAGGACCATGCCAAGAGGGCCATTCATATTTACATGCCGAGAGGCCCATTCATATTTGCATGTCGAAAGGACCATGCCGAGAGGGCCATTCATATTTGCATGCCGAGAGGGCCATTCATATTTGAATTCCGAGATGTCCATGTCAAGAGGACCATGCCTAGAGGGCCATTCATGTTTGCATGCCGAGAGGGCCATGTCAAGAGGACCATGCCGAGAGGGCCATTCATATTTTCATGCCGAGAGGGCCATGTCAAGGGGACCATGCCGAGAGGTACATTCATATTTGCATGTCAAGAAGACTATCATCATCATATATCGCAGACACACATCCCCTACGAAGACTATTTCCCTCTACCGGCCGGTTCAAAGAGGATGACATTCATAGCGTCCTTAAGTCGCACTTGCTGCGCAAAATCGACCCTCAGCATGCTTATATCCGAGATCACGTGAGACGGTGAAGTCTAACATTGAGGATATCATTATCATCATTATCATTATCATCAATTATTATGCCAAGTCTGGCACTCAACACATATTTATATCCGATATCGCGTAAGACAGATGAGTCTGATATTGAGGGTATATTTGCTCTTTTATTATGCCAAGCCTGGTGTATTTATATCCAATATCACGTATGATAGAGGATTCTGACATTGAGGGTATTATTATTATTTGTTATGCCAAGTCTGACATTCAGCATATTTATATCCAATATCGCGTAAGATGGAAGAGTCTGATGTTGAGGGTATATTTGCTCCTTTATTATGCCAAATTTGGCATTCAGCATACTTATATCCGATATCGCGTAAGACAGAGGAGTCTGACGTTGAGGGTATATTTGCTCCTTTATTATGCCAAATTTGGCATTCAGCATATTTATATCCGATATTGCGTAAGATGGAAGAGTCTGACGTTGAGGGTATATTTGCTCCTTTATTATGCCAAATTTGGCATTCAACATATTTATATCCGATATCGCGTAAGACGGAGGAGTCTGACGGTAAGGGTATATTTGCTCCTTATTATGCCAAGTCTGGCATGAAGCATATTTGTATCCGATATCGCGTAAGATGGAGGAATCTGACGTCGAGGATATTTATGCACTCTTATTCGAAAACGTCAATCGCCAGATGATGCCGCTATATTTGATCATGTGAAAAAGGCCTTGTCACCTCAATAATCAAATATCTCTTGCCATTGAGGTCTAAAGCGTATAGTCTGAGAGACATCTGTAAGGCGCTATCCAAACCGGACGATGAACTGGATTTCCCAAAATTAGAAGGCTAAAGGTCATCTATAAGTCACAGCGATATCTGAAACCGGATAGTGTGCTAGATTGCCCAAAACTTGACAAACTAAGAGTTATCTGTAAGACGCAGCGATATTTGAAACCGGATAGTGTGCAAGATCACCCGAGGATTGACAGTTCAAGGGTAATGCGTAAGTCGCAATAATATCTGAAATTGGATGAAAGTGCTAGACTACCAAAAAATTTATAGTCCAAGGGTTATCTATAAGCCACGACATATCCACGTTGATATTGTGCAGGACTACCCAAAGGCTATCAATTCAAGGAAAATCTGTAAGTCGCGTTACATCCAAGATCGGATAAAAGTGCAGGATTACCCAAAACACTGGCAATTCGAAGGGCATCTGTAAGCCGCCTCTATCCAAAGTCAGATGATGTGCAAGGTTACTCGAAGTGGACAAGTTGAAGGCATCTGTAAGTCGCCTCTATACAAAGTCAGATGATGTTCTAGATTACCCAAAGCCTGATAATTTAGGGAATATCTGTTAGTCACGTTGATATAGACAATGCGCAAGATTTACCCCAAAGGCATATACAAAAGACCGCTACCAATAGCCAAAAAGGCTATCACATTCAAGAGAATGCCGCAAACGGTCAAGAGGACCGTCACCATCGCAATGACTACAAAAGTCATCATATTCAAAGATCACCACATTCAACCACCTCATTACAGTCAGATTATCAACACTTATAAGTCGCAGCAATGGGAATGCGCAAAGTTGTTAAGTCACAGCAACGGGAATGCGCAAAGTGTTTAAGTTGCAACAACGGGAATGCGTAAATTTAATACTTCTAATATGCAACAATGGGAATGCACGAAGTGTTCAAGTCACACCAACGGGAATGTGCACCAGGTACAACACTACCAAGTCGACTAAAAATGGTTACGAGGACCGTCACACAAACGACTACAAAGGTTGTCATACTCAAAAGTTTCCACACAAGCAATCCTATCTAATAGACAAGAAGGCTATCATATTTGATTGCCATAGAAGTTGCTATTTCCTAAGAAAGAGACAGGAAAGGACGTCATCTTCCTCAAGAAACAACAGATAAGGAAATAATGAGGTACGAAGCTATCTCTCCTTATTGAGCTACTTTTCTACTAACAATTTTGTTTCAAATATTGACGAGAACATCCGAGAGGATGAAAATCTCAAAACCATAGCAACAGGTATGAAATACGTCAAAAGACATTACACAGGATTTGAACGTATTCCAAGGGTGAGATATGACAAAGAAACTATCTCTCCAAATGAAATTACTTTATCACTAATAATTTTGCTTTGAGATGTTGTCGAGAGCATCCGAGAAGGATGAAATTCTCAAAGCAAAACCACAGGTGCGGACTACACCAAAAAGGACACATCACAACGTGGAATTTTTTCTTAGCAGCGAACTGGGACATAGTCCGAAGAGGGATATCAAACTCTTTGGATGCGAGATTAGGAACGACTTACCACCGCCATCAATCCACACCCATATCAAAAGGCATGTGGGTATCTCCTATCTTTGGGTCTTAGTTTCGCATCCAGGGTATTTTTTGAACTCACGCTGGAAGTAATATTCCTTCTTTTCAAATCTGGGTGATAATACACCTCGAGCTTTGAAAATTATGTCCAGGTAAAATCTTACTTATAGGTGTGAAGTGCACCACATTCATAGTTGAGAGGTTACAAGCCTCTTTTCTATAGCTCAACTTATTCGTCACTCATCCCGAGCCAAAGGTTGTCTTAACATAAAGATTACCTTTTCCACCGATTGAATCGAACTACAAGCAGCCTGATTCTCAAGTCTTGGGATATGTAGGTAGGCTCTGTTTTGAAAACTCGGCTGCATTCCAAACCCCCCAATCCTCTTACTCCCCAGCTTCTCGGTCTCTCCGTGCTCTAAGAACTAGGATAGTTTAGAATTCTTTGAAAATTATGCGTAAAATCAAGCATCTTGAACTACAAGTGGCATGCATTCCCATGTAACCCGGGATATGTAGGAAACTCAATACCAGAGTTCGGCCATGATTTCTTGAAATTCGTGCTAAAACTAACTACTTCCTGAAGATGGACCTGTGGTCGGATAAAATTGGGAATGTCAATTCCCTTTGCCTAGGGTTCATTACACTCACCCTACCCAAAGGGAGGAGCAGCTGTTGACACCCAATTTTTACCCTCCACATTACGAATTAATCTTGAGCCTTCCTAAATTTTAAACAATTTTTAAAATAATTATTTTGTGGAAAAAGATAAAATATTTTCCAAATAAGCTTTATAATAGTTCTGAGCAATAATTTATGTCTTTCATGTTTAATTACGTGGAATTCATATAATTTACTTAAAGAACTATTTTAGAGTTTAATTTCGTAAGAAAATCCTTTTAAAAGATTAAACGCTTGATTTTCCTCCAAATAAATTCAAATGAGAAATTAATTGAATAAATTAATTTTGTAATTGTAAAAGAGGTAATTACGTGTCAAATACATTAATTATTTTGATTTGTTTTAATTTATTAAAGCTCGAGGTTAATTGTAATTAATTCACTTTTATTCCAATCCTAGCCTAATTCCTTAAGCTAATTCAATCCTAGCCGAATTGCACCTAATTACTCCTAATTTGGCTATTTCTTGAATTTAAAATGACCATATTTGCAAAATGTGGCCATATTCTGAACCCCCCTTATAGCTCCGTTGTCATCTGCCAGCTTTTGGGCCTGCAAACACCCAAAACTCACCAGCCCTTTGTTTCAGACTCCAATTGGGCCAATTTTGACCCCAACCCGTTGGCCCAACACCCAAATTCGCCCCAGCCAAATACTAAAATTCCCTTAACCCGCCTAAGACCCACTCCGACCCGGCCCAAACCCTTCTATTCGCCTTGTCACACCTCTATTCTCATCTTTCTCTCAACAACACCAAACACTCCCTTCTCTCACCTTCTTCGTCGTCCAACTTCTCTCTCAAACCCTAGCCGCCCTTCTTCTCTCCTCTATTTTCTCTCACGCATCTACTCTCCCTTGTAGTACGAAGCAACGCGCTTCGTACAACATCTCAGCAATCCAGTACACCCCCTCCCCCGTCCTTCCCCTTTTGTCGTTCTCAAAAATGACGACGCTAACCCCGATAATAGCTTAAACATCATTCACATCCTCACCATCCCTAAACCCCTCTAATGTTTCCATTTTTCATCCCTTTCTCTCTGTTAAAGATGCACTGGCACGTCCAGAAGCTTCTAGAGGACACCAGGTGTCACCCCCCTCCGCTAAATCTGTGAAAACTTGTACAACTTCGTACAAGTTTGTTGATGTGAAACGTTTTTTCAGCTGAGGAATTTGAATTCCTCAGCAAAATCCCTTAAAAACCCTTTGTTTCCCCCCCCCCCCCTTTTTCACCCCAATTTCTCCTATAAATACCCCTCCTAGCTGCATATTAAAGGAGCTGATTTTGGGGAAAAATTAAGGGTTCTGGAGAATTGATTTCTCTAACCCTACGTAAAATCGGTCATCTATTTTAGAGAAGAAACACTTAAAGTTAGATTTCGACGAGATCTAATCATCAAATCCCGATAGTCGTAAGAGTTTCCAGTAAGCTCGAAGTCACAGGTCGCTGCACCTAAAAAGGTATACCCCCTCATTCTCTTCTCTCTTTACTGTTTTCTTTCTTTTTACAGGTCTGAGTTTAGTAAATATGGATTCTGGGCATATGTGTTGTTTTGATGCTATCTTGCTATGATTTAAGACTGTTGTTGTTGTAATTCTTGAGTAGAGATTTCATTAGAAATCTTGTAGTCTTCATTAGCTTGTCTGGGTTGTGAAACCAGTAGACATGAGTGTAAAATCTATTGTTAAACTCATTGATAAATGCTATGAAAATAAGTGTGGAACTTGTTATTAGGATTCGTTGATAGCAAATACTTGGTAAATACTTGACTCTTTCCTGTTTTGTCCTTAATTCCTTCTATCCTGCTTTGTTCTATTTTTTCTTCTTCTTTTTCCTTCACTGTTTTATCTATATTAAAATGGCTATGTGATGACACCAACTTGTGTATATGAATTGGTTAAATATTAGTGTTATTTTCTCATGTCAAGGTTGATGTTTGTGGTAATGTTGAGTACTGATTTCTCTTAGAAATTCCATGGTTTTACTGGTTTTTGTTTGACTTGTGTGACATAAAAATGCCATGGATTTTAGACTTATTGTTAGAACTAATTGACAAGAGGGTTACTGTTGAGGAATCCTTCCCTATGTCTCCCCTGATTTATTTAGGTTTGATTAAAGCCCCTATCCAGCTTCTTTTCCCTTTTCTTTACTGACTTGATCATATTAAAATGATTGTGTGTGAGCTTGTTAATCATGGTTTAGAATTTGTTTAATTCTGGTTTGGAAATGTTGAATCCTATGTTGCTGTATGCATAAGAATTCTGTTATGATTAGGAACTAGAGGTGAGTCATATCCTCTCATGACATGCTCTTCACCTCTGTAAGTTCTTCTGATCTATCCTTCAATAGATATATTATCTTCATTGCCTATTTTGTGTTCTACATATGAACTGTGAAATGGTAGGATTTGGTTGTTGTTTTAAGTATGATGTTATTTTACGTTCAGTCTGTGTTGTGAAATCATGTTATAACTGTGGAATGGTTTTGATCTTTACCATGATAATAGTCTCCTCTAAATGCCCTTTCCCTGGTTCTCATATGAGTTTCAACTAGTGATTGATGTTTAAAATTTGTCCAGCCTTCTTGACATGTCTCCTTTTTGGTATTATGTGATGCCTAGACTAGGTTCTTTAGCTAGCCTTTCATGCTTTAAATGATCTATGTTAAAGCTGTTTAAAAGGCCCCTTTTTGTGACCAAAATCTGCATTCTCCTTATGTTTAAATGTTTAAAGTTTGGATATTGAATATGACTATGTGTGTTGAGTATATTTGAGACTGATTTGTGCCTCTATGATATCATGTCATATTTTCCTTTGAATTTGTGCATCTGTGCATATATGCTCTGTTTGAATCTATCCCTTTATCCCCTTTGATTTCTGGAAAAAGGATGAGTTCAAAAGAATGATCTTTGTTGGTGTTTGAAAGTTGGAAATACTGTGACCCTAATAGTATAGTCCTTAGGTGATAAAAATTTATGATTTTTTGTCTAAATATCCTATTTCACATGTTGCAATTTTGTATGAACTTTTGTGAGTGTTAATGAATTGGCTGTTAGGAAATATATTTTTTAAGTATGAAATTTGCACATTGTTTGATTATTCTTGCTTAAATTGTTTGGACATATACTAATCTTTATTTATTTTTACTCCTCTTTGATGCATAAAATCTGGTGGAGTCCAATTGGACTCCCAACACTCCCTCCTTCGCATTTCTTCAGTTGGGCCAAGCCCAACACTATCCGGACCAGTTTAATCAAAGACCAAAAGGGCTGAGTTTGTGAGACCAAGATAGCAGCAGCGGCAGAAAGAAAATGGGCCAAGCCCAAAGAAACTCGCATCAGCAGGTGATAACGCTCAAATTACACCTCAATTAAGAAGCATAAGCGGTCACTGTCAAATATAGAACCCAACTAAGGTTGGGGTCGATCCCACAGGAAATAAGGTGCAAATTAAGTTGTTAGTGAATTAGATGACTAATAATCAATAGTTTCCGGTAAATGGGGGGTTTGTATGGATCAAACTTTGATTGTTTTAAATAACAAATTGCAAGTTTTAACGAGTAAAATTCAGTAGAAGAGGTGAACTAGGGAAGTGTTCACCATGGCTCAATCAACAACTCGGGGTAGAGTTAACACGAAGTAATTGAATTCATTCCTACGTTTCTCAACCAAATAGACGTTTTTCTTTTCAATTCTCTCAAACTTGAAAAGATGCAATACAAAACTCAATTTATACCCCAAGTAGGTTAACCTCGCTAGAGCGTCAACCATTAGACGGGAGTTAGTAGTCCCGAATCCTTGTTGTTAATCCAATTTTCCGGGTTTTAATTCCTTTGTTCAAGCAAATCAAACCTAGACTTGTTCTAATGTTTGCAACCATTAGAAAACATCAAAAACGCAAGATTAACAACGTAATATGCATACGAACCAAACCCGATATCATAAGAACCCTAAGTCATTACTATTCCATGGATCCCACAAACCCTAGTTGTGGGAAGTTAGCTACTCATGCTAGTAGAGAAAGAGAAGATAAAAGTATTCATGATATAAAGAAGAGATTCTTACGATATATGAACACAAGCTTCAATTTATCCAAGAACAAAAGCCAAAATCCCAAGAGTAATGGAGGAAGAAGAAGAATACGTAATGAGTCGTATTTCTCCTCCCAAAATTCATCCAAACCGTGTGAAAAAGTATCGGCTAATGCATAATAAAATAACCCTAACACTGGGTATTTATAGTAGTCCAGGAAATAAAGTCCAAAAATAGAATTTCGGAGTCCCGCTTCAAGTTGACGGGTCGCTTGACGGACCGTCAAGCTTGTGACGGCCCATCACTTGAGCCGTCACAACTAACCAGTAAGCTGAAGTCTGCCCAACCAAGTTTTCTGGTAAGTCGTCGAGCAGGTGACGACTTACATGTAAATATAGTAAATCGCATTTGTTGAATGCGTTTTATGTGCATTTTTCTGTTTCATCTTGGCGGCTTGTTGTGATGACTCATCAGAGCCTTGACGACTCGTCATGGCAGTCGTCATGGCTAAACAGTGAACTGGAACTTCAGTTTTGGTGTGGTGGCTGGCTTGGTGGTTCTTCACACTCGTGGTGACTCGTCAGGTGAGTCACCACACCTAACAATACGCCCATTTTAAGTGCAAGATCTCCAGTTATTCCATTTTTGTTCAAGTTCCTGCAATTACAACACAAATACTACGAAAAATAACAATGGTTGCTTGAAAACTCACGATTATTCTTAGTTAAAGGAGTCAGATGTGCCGTAGAATGGCGGCACATCAACACCCTTAACTTAAAACGTTCGCTTGTCCTCAAGCAACATGACAACAAAAACAAAATGATGACTCAACTAAGAATACAAACATATATCTCTAGCAAATCATGGCCATTCAACAGTTTATTAAATTTAAATCAAGCCCCTCGGTAACACACAAATGTATGAAAAGCTAACTTGTAAGGATCCAAACATGTCATTCCGATATGATAGAATATTCTACATACACACACAACAGCTATACCAACAGTCAATAGATAATATAGAAATCCCGGTGCCCTCACCACAAAGAAGTCCCATACACAAGATTTGGGACTAGGTAAGGCGCTCACACTCACAAACGATTTCAAACAATGCACATGCGATGCCATAAGCTTGCCCTTCCTATTCTATTTCAGTTTTTCAGAAAGCTGCTCAAGATCACTACAGGACTTGTTTAGGCTTGTAATGAGGCTTCAGGTGCAGGTATGATACATTTGGGGAATAGTGACTAAACCCTCCTTGTAATCATTGACCTATTATTTCCATTCAACTTTTTTCCATCCACTCATAATCACCTTTGATTTCCTTATTTCTTGCTACATGTGTGGACTTTTTAACATGATAACTCTTTTTCTTTCTTTTTCAGTTCTTTTTTTGACTTTTCATTTTGCACACACCTGCACTTTCTATCCCAACAACAACCAATTAAGCACAATCCCATTTTTTTTATCATTTACCTCTATAATAGCCACCCTCAACTTAGGCTGATTGCCTGAGTTGAGGTGCACGATGTCCAAGGAAGGACCACAACCAAAATAGAGACTCAAAGTTAAAAGGGAAAGGTAAGAGGTTATCGGAAGAACAAAGTCAACTTAACCCCATTTTTCTTATCATGTACCTCTACAGTAGCCACCCTCAACTTAGGCTAATTGCCTGAGTTGAGGTGCACAATGTCCAAGGAGGGACCAGGGCCAAAATAAAGACTCAAACTTAAAAAGGGAAGGGTAATAGGTTATCGCAAGAATAAAGTGAACTTTGGCTCAAACAGGGATCAAAGGGGTTATTTAGATTTGGATAGTCTTTTAGGCTAAGTGGACTGCACATAAAAAGGGCCTGTGATCCTTTCCTAAGCAACCAACTTCAAGCTTAACAAAATAGACCGGGCAAGTTCTAGATGCATGCGCAGAGTAAGTTTATAACAATAAGCTCACACACACTTGGCACCAAGAAATCATACCACTACCAACTATCAAAACAACAGTTCGGCTTAAGCACAATTATTACAATCACATCCATTCAATGACATTCAATGATCCAGAACAGTCAATCATTTCAAACACAAGTACAAATTCAACATTTTTTTAGAGGGGGCTCCTTTTTAGTTCAACTTGCAAAAAGTCGCTTGCTATAGACACCACAACACAACCAAAATTTAAACGACAACCTAAACATGCCGGTTCTACTAGATAGCACACCGTGGGAAAAGAAACACGGCAACAAAAACCCTCGGTGGTGTTGGACTCACAGTGTCACTACCCGATTTCTCAAGTCATGATAGCACCTACAACTCCCCAGTAGGCAAACCAATTCCCGTAGCCTAGAACAGCCATTAATGGGCTACTACCTAACCAATACGCTCAACAAGCTGAGATAAGCAGAAGCAGAATGTAAAGGTAGACAAAACGGAAGAAAAACTCGAATGTAAATACATAAAGAAAACTACACCAACCCCAAGACTTGGTATCAATAGTATAGAAGCTTCTAAAAAAATACAAGTGCTAGTAATAACAAAATACAACATAAATTGCCTCTGAAAGTACAAGGAGCAATAGTACAACAGATGAGATGTAGACAAGCCCCGGCCGTCAGATGCTCACCCTAGTCTCAAAGATCCAAAAGTTACATGAGTCTCTAACATGATCAACGGCGAAAGCTCAGCTAATATCTGCACCAAAAAGTGCAGAAGTGTAGTATGAGCACCAAAATAATGGGTACTCAGTAGGTATCATCGGCCGACTGAGCGCATATAAGATATAAAAACAGTAATTAACAGATAGCAAGAAAGCAGTCACTGAAGCAATAAGCAAGGCACAAGAAGCTAGCACAGATCATCCATAACTAATAGCTTCAAGTAACACATGCTAGCACGGACATACAATTACATAGAATCACAGGTGAAGGAAAGGAGAACACACCTGGAGTCCTTGCACAATAATATAAGTAAGTAGAGAGAGAGTTGAGAAAATGGTGGTATACTGGTAACCTCAAGTAAAGTAAAAGACGGAGAGCAGTCAAACATACTCAAAATGGAATCAACAAGTATAAGGAAATCATAACACCGATCCAATCACATGATAGCATAACCAGGGAATCACCTCACAAGTACCACCCTAGGATGAAATAACTAAACCATAATAATAGAGAGATACCACTCAGCTTCCCACAAGAATAGAACCAGAGTCTCACACTCTGCTCAGAAGGCCACACAAAAGTGCCTCAATAAGATAGGACTCTAAAGCCCTCTCAATAATCAAAAATCCCACAACCAAAGCCTCAACAGGCTAGCCATCACTAATCTTTCAAGAACCGGGTGCCAAGACAAGCTCTAAGTAAAAACAGGAGTAAATATAGTTTACCCATAGTCCCAACGGCCGCCCATACAATTAAAGAACACAATCAAGTGAAAGCAAACCCTCCGGCATCCCATACTACCGGAGCGTACACTGAACACACAACAAAAAAGGGTGGAATCCAATGCATGATATGATATGATGTGAAATAGTACCTCTGTATGTACCTCCTCCGGTGCTAATCGGGCCCAGTAGGCAGGTTCCATGGAAGGACTCAGCCCGTATACCTCTACTTCACTGTATACCCTTCCCTCCAGTGCACGCAGCCCCAAGCCCCAGGCCCAGAGTGGCAAGGTCCATGGAGGTCCCCGACCCCATACTAAAACTCAGTATCAAGATATGTCATTCGGAAGCAAGTACGGGATCAAGATAGAGACCCAGTCTCGAATATGCATGCCCAGACCCTGTCCAGGACTAAAGTAGTAGAAAATGCCTCAAAAACCCCTCCAAGGGTGTCCCGGCGTAACCGGGTCTAAAACTATAGTAAATCAAGTCTAGTACTCCGCCCTGCAGAGACTAGTATCAGTAACAAAATCAAGTCTGGTGCTCTGCCCCGTAGAGACTAGTATCAGTAATAAAATCAAGCCTGGTGCTCTACCTCGTAGAGACTAGTACCAGTAATAAAATCAGTGCGAAAACTTCCAAAAATCCCCTTTTCTATCATCAACAGTACCAAAAAGGGACCCTAGGGCCACGCAGATTTAGGAAAACTATCAGTTGTGGCTCGCAGCCAAATCTGTAATAAATCATGCAGGGGAAAACATTTTTCATGGATGATATGCTCCCACACAAATATCAAAGTAGCCCAACGGCTCACAACAACTCCTATCAGCCCTGCACAGGCCCAACAGCTACTCGGAAGATATAACCAACCTAAAAGGATCATCTCTATGTCCGGGTCTCGCGGACATTCCCAAAATAACCCACCATCTATGTTCTAGAGTCAACACAAGGCCACACAGGACCATAAAGGTAATATACAATACTACGCGAATACTACAAACAACGTATAAAACAGACGGACGAAAGGCGGACAAGGTCTGGGGTACCAACCTATAACAACCCATCCAAGGATGCTAATTAATGCAGTTATAGCCTATATACGCAGAGTCTAGATAGGGAAAAACCATAACCTACCTGTCATCCGATGACTAGCTGCGGGAACGGCATCGTCCAGACTCGAACTGCTCCGGGAAGCTCCAAATCACAAAAGAATACTTTTAACTGAAGCCCCAAAGGCATCTCTATGAAGGCTGACCAACCAAGGTAATGGAACAATTGCTAGAATCGACGAGGCTGCAAGAACGAGCCATAGCCATTTGATAAGGTGTTAATGTCACACTCGCGACCAGCCAACTCCAAAACATAAAATGAGGCCAATAACAATAAGAAATGGCAGCTAAATTCAACAATAATATGTTAACCACATCTCAAAGGAGTGACGAGCTCCCGAGGCACTATTTCAAGGCGTAATTCACGTTGTCCAATCCAATCACTATCGTATGCGATCCCAAAAAGAATCGCACAATTTCCCAATCCCTCCAGAACCTTACCACAACCATAACGCCACAACAATAACCAAACATAACAAGATAAAGGGGCTGTCCAAAGCCACAAATCCAAAATACCACTTCGTGGCTCAGAAATCCATAAAATAATACTAGAACATATAATAACGAAGGAGGGTCATAGGGGAGAGATTTCCTTGACAAAAATATTCAATATCCCAAGATTAACAACCTGCCTCCTTGCAGGAACAACAAACAGATCCAAAATCAACAAGAAACTATTACAAGATATCGGCAACAACAACTTTTCATAACTAGAAGCTTAAAATCTTGATCCAACAAATAGATAAGTGTACGGGATCCATACCTCACCAAAATAACTCCATAGATACTGCCAAATACTTAGAAAACACCTGCTAGCTCGCTGCATCAACACCCACGAAGATACGCCATGAAATCGACGGGACAAACTACACCAAAATGACGAGCTCGCGACGTAGAGCAACTTTCGTTAAACTTCCGAATTGAAAGGATCAAAGTCCATGGATTATTTATGGACTCTCCCTCTGATTTTATGAAGCTTTTGGGTGATTTTTATGAATTAAAACGAAGCTGGAACACCTTTTATAAAGCAAAACCGACTTAGGATGCGGGCCCCACCTTGACGTGTCTGCTTGTGCGGTCTTACAAAAACGTGAATATCTCTCTATTCTGAAGTCATATGGATGAACGGTTTAGTGTGCTGAAAACTAGACTCATAGAACTTCGATTTCGTATATTGGGGTCCCACTAAATCTTTATAGATAGGGAGAAACACCCCAAGACATTTAACCCAAATTTGAAGAGAATTCCTTAATGGAATTTACAATAACTTTTTCCGACTTTTGTTTCGCAACTTGCTTGACTTCAAAACTTATCATACGACCATTTTGCGATTATAATACCTCATAACACATCCTTATTAGTATATTAGACACTATTAGTCTTACCCCAAAGGCACGGGTTACTTTAAACCTTCCAAATGGGCGAGGTGTTACACGAGGCATTTCTTTAACTCGAACCTTTGAGTAAGAGATTACTTTGACCTAGAACCTTGGTTTAATTCTTTGATATTACCAAGAATATTGTAGGAAGTCAACGATTTCCAAAGTTGAATCTCTCAAATGAGGAATGACCATAAAGACCAAACAAATGGCCCCGGCACCGAACTACCGGTCCCGACAAGCCATAAATGACTTGGGCCGCTACAAGTAAGCTCTAATGGTACAAGAAAGGCGAAAACGTGTAAATGACCGGAAGGGTCATTACATTATCCACTACTAAAAAGGCTTTCGTCCCCAAAAGTCAGGAAGGAAGAAAATATCAGAGATTTAAGAATAGCGGATACAATGCCCGCACTACTCTCTCAGACAACCGGGTAACCTCTGCGATCAGATGACACCCAATAGAACAAAACCAAAGAAAGCAACCAAGCCTTAATTTCTTACTAGCCAAGCTAGATTTCAACCTCCAAAGATCTGCCAACCCAAACTGAACCTCGAGAATCTTAACCAAAAAGCACCTACACAACACCAAAACCAGAGCACCAAGGCTATCAACACACAACACTCGAATCCTCAATACTATACCAAGTTTACCAGAAAATCCATCAACCCAAAACTCTAACTCATGAGCCCGCTGTTCCACAAAACCCCTATTTTTTAATTCTGAACTGAATCCTTTAGCACCACAAACAGGAAGCTGCATACAAGCCAAACACTCAAACCACCCTCGAAGCATCAACTGACACACTGGCGATCCATAGTTCCTGCTTATACTTTACCACGAACGAAGTCACCCACTTTATTCAAACTCATTTTAAGCCAAGATATAGGCTACTAGCCTTTGCCATCTAAGATAACAACCCGTAGCATATCATTGAAAACGAAACTTACATGCCCTGACTGACCATCAACCAACGAACGAACACTTTTGCTAACATCGAACTTGCTAACTGAACCGTGCCAGATCTGAATCAACTGAAAGTGAATGAACTAGGGCAACCTGCCCAAAAGACCCAAACCAAAACCACAATCCTGCAGGAAGTGTGGTAAGACTACCACGAAGTCTGTAACCATGAGCCAAGCTCCCAACTCTAGAAAACAGTGCTGCTACTCTGAACACTCAAACACCATTTGGATGTGAAATCTCCTTACAAATCTCACCTCAGGAAGAATTCCACCATGCCATGAATATCAAGTCCAAACAACCCGAAGGCAAAGGAAAAGGTGCCTGGGGTTCAAAGTTACCATCTAGCCATAGAAATTTTTGCATATACTTTCAACTCATTCCTTTGACTCGAATCAACCGCTCTACTGGTTCTGCAAACACCAACCACTTCGAAGCATATATCATAACAAACTTCTAGTCCATACTGGCCGAGTCTAACCAACACTGGAACCGCACATAAACAACAACTCTGGAGGAATCAATTAAACAAGCTTTCAAATCCTCGGCAAACGAATGACAATTACTAGTCTCTACGTATCATCAGAACTCAAAATAGTATCGCTAGTCTCAACCAGCACAAGATGACCACATAAAGCATACACCACTGACGAAGCTCAAACTTACGCCGCTGAGTCTGTCCAACCATGGTAGAAGGACCTCGTACTAACTAGAACACTGCTGAAATCTAGAATATCCTGCCTCTTGCAGGGGTTAGCCAAGGACTAGGTGTCCAAGGCCAATAGCCGCATCCACAACTGAAGTAAAGAAACTAAGTTGCCCGCACCCACTGCCTCCCGGCACTAGGATGCTGCAACCAAACAGAAACTGCCACAAACCATCCGATGTAACCTGCCAAGCCATGATTCTGAACCCCAACTTTCAAAACTACCAACTAAAGCCTTGGTCAAACCCGTATGCTGCCAATGAACCCTTAAGAACCCAAGCCAACTAGGCCTGAATATGCAATTTGCCAATACCGCAGTTGCTACTGAAACAAAAACCAATCGATGGAAAACCCACGGAAATGTGTAGACGACTGGATCAAATCACCGACACACAATCCCAAAGCAAACCTTCATCGCCACCTCAGCAACTACGAGGACACATAAACACAAACAAAAAGTCATCTCTCTTCTTTTTCAACTAAATAAAAAATCCTTCCTTAGCACATACTAAACCTTACAAATCCTTTCTCGAATAAGAACCTGAAGCCATTACTTTACTACTTATAGCTACACATCAAATTCAATAAGACAGGAAAAGAATGGGACGGATGCACAACTCACCCGAAATGCTTACAAATACAACCTAACCACGAGGTTACGATCAACACTTAGTTGGAAGTGCTTAAAGTCAAGACCCAATCACGGTGCCAACATCGAGAACTCATCGAAAGAACTATGATCAAGATTCGTTCCAACTGGAGCTAGGGATACAACAAAACACCCAACGGACCAGGAAGTGGAGGAGACTATTGGAACAACCCACATACCTACCAACCTCCTAAACTAATCAACAAAGAGGGTCGACTCTAGACTCTTGGGAGACCAAACCAATCTATGCACACTAGCACAATCAATATCTCCCAACTGAGGCAAAATATCAACTCCGGCCCAACTACCGGTAATACACCGAACCATCACACGGATCTATAGCCACGCTAGATAACGGCCTAGGGAACAACCATCTAGGACCAAGGGCAGCTCAAACACAAGTCCAAAATCACAATGAAACAGGGATAAACCAACTAGAAACAGACTAACAAGAACTACCCATGAGCTACAACTCCGGGAAAACACCTCTCAAGGCTAACTTACCCCCATCCACTACTAAAAAATAAACTACCAATAAAATAACATATCGATACTACAATTCGGGTAGCCAAACAACTTAAACAAGTAGCAGGTAGACATATAAGTAATTACACGACAGAAGGGATAGTGTCACAACACGAGCGGGACTAACATAAGTCGAAGGTAGCAAAATCCTAACCTGGAGCAATAATATCAGGAACCTCTACCTCTGGCCCACTAAGAGGAGTATCAAGCTGATGGGATATAACTCTAGACTGAGTAGTCGAAACTAAAGGCCCAACCAACCCTCGCCAGGGACAAGATCTATAAAGGTGACCAATCTCTCTACAATGATAACAACCAGTATGTCCGGGATACACAATCATGGGGTAATTCCTAGTAAAGTGCCCATGTTTACCACACCAAAAACAACCTATACCAGATGAAGTTCGACGGGAAAATCTCACCTCGTACTCCAATACCGACAGACAACCTTGATGAAGAACTAGAAGCTCAACTATAACTGAAGCACCACTCACAGAACCAGGTACTGAAACACTCACCGGAGGACTCAGAGTCCTAGCCACGGTGTCCTGAAGCTGTGAGGTTGTTATAAATCCAATCGGAGGTTGGGCTGACCCCACACCCCCTATCTAATGCAGTAAACCCTCACTCTGGAGTCCTGGCGCTGATAGAAGCATTGAAGCAATAGGCACAGAAGCCTCGGCACTAACCGATATTGCACTCGTATGAGGCATCTCAGAATGAATGAACAACCGAAGTTTAGAAGTCAATAGAGCTAGGAACACACGATGAGGAGCCAAGAAGATGAAACTTTTCCTAACAATGCCCTGTAGCCTCCCGCAGATAGGATACGGATGTCATCGTACCGATCCGCGAGACTCTACTTAGACACTTGCTTCTATACCATGACACCGGTGAACCTAGGGCTCTGATACCAAGCTGTCACGACGTGATTTCTCAAGTAATGATGGCACCTACAACTCCCCAGTAGGCAAACCAATTCCCGTAGCCCAGAACTGCTAGTAATGGGCTACTACCTAACCAATACGCTCAACAAGCTGAGATAAGCAGAAACAGAATGTAAAGGTTGACAAAACGGAAGCAAAACTCAAATATAAATACATAAAGAAAACTACACCAACCCAAGACTTGGTATCGACAGTACAAAAGCTTCTAATAGAATACAAGTGCTAGAAGTAAAAAAATACAACATAAATTGCCTCCGAAAGTACAAGGAGCAACAGTACAACAGATGAGATGTAGACAAGCCCCGACCGTCAGGCGCTCACCCTAGTCTCAAAGATCCAAAAGCTGCACGAGTCTCCAACGTGATCAATGGCGAAAGCTCAACTAATATCTGCACAAAAAAGTGCAGAAGTGTAGTATGAGCACCAAAACCACGGGTACTCAGTAGGTATCATAGGCCGACTGAGCGCATATAAGATATAAAAGCAGTAAGTAACAGATAGCAAGAAAGCAGTCACTAAAGCAATAAGCAAGGCACAAGGAGCTAGCACAGATCATCCATAACCAAGAGCTTCAAGTAACACATGCTAGCACAGAGATACAATTACATAGAATCACAGGTGAAGGAAAGGAAAACGCACCTGGAGTCCTTGCACAATAATATAAGTAAGTAGAGAGAGAATTGAGAAAATGGTGGTATACCGGTAACCTCAAGTAAAAGGAAAAGACGGAGAGCAGTCTAACATACTCAAAATGGAATCAACAAGTATAAGGAAATCATAACACCAATCCAATCACATGATAGCATAACCAGGGAATCACCTCACAAGTACCACCCTAGGATGAAATAACTAAACCACAATAACCGAGAGATACCACTCAGCTTCCCACAAGAATAAAACCA
Source organism: Jaltomata sinuosa (assembly GCA_003996215.1). Classification (NCBI taxonomy): domain Eukaryota; kingdom Viridiplantae; phylum Streptophyta; class Magnoliopsida; order Solanales; family Solanaceae; genus Jaltomata; species Jaltomata sinuosa. Next base: position 27,555 of record QJPP01007414.1, read on the forward strand.
GAGTCTCACACTCTGCTCAGAAGGCCACACAAAAGTGCCTCAATAATATAGGACTCTAAAGCCCTCTCAATAATAAAAAATCCCACAACCAAAGCCTCAACAGGCTAGCCATCACTAATCTTTCAAGAATCGGGTGCCAAGACAAGCTCTAAATAAAGACAGGAGTAAATATAGTCTACCTACAGTCCCAACGGCCGCCCATACAACCGAGAAACACAATCAAGTGAAAGCAAACCCTCCGGCATCCCATACTACCGGAGCGTACACTGAACACACAACAAACAAGGGTGGAATCCAATGCATGATATGATATGATATGAAATAAAACCTCTGTATGGACCTCCTCCGGTGCCAATCGGGCCCAGCAGGCAGGTTCCATGGAAGAACTCAGCCCGTATACCTCTACTCCACCGTATACCCTTCCCTCCGGCGCACACAGCCCGAAGCCCCAGGCCCCAGGCCCAGAGTGGCAAGGTCCATGGAGGTCCCCGACCCCATAATAAAACTCAGTATCAAGACATGTCATTCGGAAGCAAGTCCGGGATCAAGAAAGAGACCCAGTCTCGAATATGCATGCCCAGACCTTGTCCAGGACTAAAGTAGTAGAAAATGCCTCAAAAACTCCTCCAAGGGTGCCCGGGCGTAACCGGGTCTAAAATGTAGTAAATCAAGTCTAGTTCTCCGCCCTGCAGAGACTAGTATCAGTAATAAAATCAGTGCGAAAACATCCAAAAATCCCCTTTTCTATCATCAACAGTACCAAAAAGGGCCCCCCAGGGCCATGCAGATTTAAGAAAATCATCAGTAGTGGCTCGCAACCAAAACTGTAGTAAAACATGCAGGGGAAAACCTTTTTCATGGATGATATGCTCTCACACAAATATCAATATAGCCCAACGGCTCACAACAACTCCTATCAGCCCTGCACAGGCCCAACAACTACTCAGCAGACATAACCAGCATAAAAGGATCATCTCTATGTCCGGGTCTCGCGGACATTCCCAAAATAACCCACCATCTATGTTCTAGAGTCAACACAAGGCCACACAGGACCATAAAGGTAATATACAATACTACGCGAATACTACAAACAACGTATAAAACAGACGGACGAAAGGCGGACAAGGTCTGGGGTACCAACCTATAACAACCCATCCAAGGATGCTAATTAATGCAGTTATAGCCTATATACGCAGAGTCTAGATAGGGAAAACCCATAACCTACCTGTCATCCGATGACTAGCTGCGGGAACGGTGTCGTCCAGACTCGAACTGCTCCGGGAAGCTCCAAATCACAAAAGAATACTTTTAACTGAAGCCCCAAAGGCATCTCTATGAAGGCTGACCAACCAAGGTAATGGAAAAATTGCTAGAATCGACGAGGCTGCAAGAATGAGCCATAGCCATTTGATAAGGTGTTAATGTCACACTCGTGACCAGCCAACTCCAAAACATAAAATGAGGCCAATAACAATAAGAAAAGGTAGCTAAATCCAACAATAATATGTTAACCATATCTCAAAGGAGCGACGAGCTCTCGAGGCACTATTTCAAGGCGTAATTCACGTTGTCCAATCCAATCACTATCGTATGCGATCCCAAAAAGAATAGCACCATTTCCCAATCCCTCAAGCACCTTAACACAACCAGAACACCACAACAATAACCAAACATAACAAGATAAAGGGGCTGTCCAAAGCCACAAATCCAAAATACCACTTCGTGGCTCAGAAATCCATAAAATAATACTAGAACATATAATAATGAAAGAGGGTCATAGGGGAGATATTTCCTTGACAAAAATATCCAATATCCCAAGATTAACAACCTTTCTCCTTGCAGGAACAACAAACAGATCCAAAATCAACAAGAAACTACAACAAGATATCGGCAACAACAAATTTTCATAACTAGAAGCTTAAAATCTTGAGCTAACAAATAGATAAGTGTACGGGATCCATACCTTACCAAAATAACTCCATAGCTACTGCCAAATACTCAGAAAACACCTGCTAGCTCGCTGCATCAACACCCACGAATATACGCCATGAAATCGACGGGGAAAACAATACCAAAATGACGAGCTCATGACGTAGAGCAACTTCCGTTAAATTTCCGAATTGAAAGGATCAAAGTCCATGGATTATTTATGGACTTTACTTCTGATTTTCTAAAGATTTTGGGTGATTTTGATGAATTAAACGAAGCTGGAACACCTTTTATAAAGCAAAACCGATTTGGATGTGGGCCCCGCCTTAACGTGTCTGCTTGTGCAATCTTACAAAAATACGGATATCTCTCTATTCTGAAGTCGTATGGATGAACAGTTTAGTGCGTTGGAAACTAGACTTGTAGACCTTGGATTTGGTATATTGGGGGGCCACTAACTCTTTATAGATAGGGATAAAGACCCCAAGACATTTAACCCAAATTTAAAGAGAATCCCTTAAAGGAATTTACAATAACTTTTTCCGACTTTTGTTTCGCAACTTGCTTGACTTCAAAACTTATCATACGACCATTTTGTGATTATAATACCTCATAACACATCCTTCTTAGTATATTAGACACTATTAGTCTTACCTGAAAGGCAAAGGTTACTTTTAACCTTCCAAATGGGCGAGGTGTTACACGAGGAATTTCTTTAACTAGAACTTTTGAGTAAGGGATTCCTTTGATCTAGAACCTTGGTTTAATTCTTTTATATTACCAAGAATATTGTCGGAAGTCAACGATTTCCAAAGTTGAAGCTCTAAAATGAGGAACGGCCATAAAGATCAAAAAAATAGCTCGGGCACCGAACTACCTGTCTCGACAAGCCATAAATGACTTGGGCCGCTACAAGTAAGCTCTAATGGTACAAGAAAGGCAAAAACGTGTAAATGACCGGAAGGGTCATTACACACAGGTATCCCAACACCCTCAACTTAGACTCATGCATTGTATCCAATGGATATATGTGAAAGCTAAAACTGTGAGAGAAAGGAATACCTGTGAAGCCCTTAGGCCTCAGAGTCTAGTAAGATGTTGGAGACCGTTAGGGTCTCCAAGGTAGGAGCAGTCCAAATCATCATCCACAACAAAATCTTCAATGTTAGCATTGTTCAGATTCTGTTGATCAGAAGTAAGTTGTTGAAACCTTGCTGCTTCCCGTTGTTGTGCATTCATATTTAGCCTTAAAGATTTTTGCAAGCTCGGGGTCGTATGGTAATACTGGTTCACCCGAGCTTCGGGTACTTGGCATGCACAAATTTGTACCCTGCAGTTACAAAAACAACAAATAAAAGTAAAAGCAGGAAAATGACTAAGAGTCAAATAAACACACCAGACTTAATAAACAACCGTATTCCCCGGCAATGGTGCCAAAATTTGATAACGCTAAAATTACACCTCAATTAAGAAGCATAAGCGGTCGCTGTCAAATATAGAACCCAACTAAGGTTGGGGTCGATCCCACAGGGAATAAGGTGCAAATTAATTCGTTAGTGAATTATATGACTAATAATCAATAGTTTCCGGTAAATGGGGGGTTTGTATGGACCAAACTTTGATTGTTTCAAATAACAAATTGCAAGTTTTAACGAGTAAAATTCATTAGAAGAGGTGAACTAGGGAAGTGTTCACCATGGCTCAATCAACAACTCGGGCTAGAGCTCAATCGGGTTCTTTTCATATGCATAACACGAAGTAATTGAATTCATTCCTACGTCTAAACATTTCTCAACCAAATAGACGTTTTTCTTTTCAATTCTCTCGAACTTGAAAAGATGCAATACAAAACTCAATTTATACCCCAAGTAGGTTAACCTCGCTAAAGCGTCAACCATTAGAAGGGAGTTAGTAGTCCCGAATCCTTGTTGTTAATCCAATTTTCCGGGTTTTAATTCCTTTGTTCAAGCAAATCAAATTTAGACTTGTTCTAACATTTGCAACCATTAAAAAATAGTAAAAATGCAAGATTAACAACTTAATATGCATATGAACCAAACCCGATATCACAAGAACCCTAAGTCATTACTATTCCATGGATCCCACAAACCCTAGTTGTGGGAAGTTAGCTACTCATGCTAGTAAAGAAAGAGAAGATAAAAGTATTCATGACATAAAGAAGAGATTCTTACGATATATGAACACAAGCTTCAATTTATCCAAGAACAAAAGCCAAAATCCCAAGAGCAATGGAGGAAGAAGAAGAATACGTAATGAGTCGTATTTCTCCTCCCAAAATCCATCCAAACCGTGTGAAAAAGTATCGGCTAATGCATAATAAAATAACCCTAACACTGGGTATTTACAGTAGTCCAGGAAATAAAGTCCAAAAATAGAATTTCAGAGTCCTGCTTCAAGTTGACGGGTAGCTTGACGGACCGTCAAGCTTGTGACGACCCGTCACTTGAGCCGTCACAACTAACCAGTGAGTTGAAGTCTGCCCAGCCAAGTTTTCTGGTAAGTCATCGAGCAGGTGACGACTTACATGTAAATATAGTAAATCGCATTTGTTGAATGCGTTTTATGTACATTTTTCTGTTTCATCTTGGCGGCTTGTTGTGACGGCTCGTCAGAGCCTTGATGACTCGTCATGGCAGTCGTCATGGCTAAACAATGAACTGGAACTTCAGTTTTGGTGTGGTGGCTGGCTTGGTGGTTCTTCACACTCGTGGTTACTCGTCATGTGAGTCACCACACCTAACAGTACGCCCATTTTAAGTGCAAAATCTCCAGTTATTCCATTTTTGTTCAAGTTCCTGCAATTACAACACAAATACTATCAAAAATAACAACGGTTGCTTGAAAACTCACGATTATTCTTAGTTAAAGGAGTCAAATGTGCTGTAGAATGGCGGCACATAAGCAGGATAGTCCAAATGGACTGAATAAATAAAAATGGGCCAAAACCCACAATGTTTAGCAGCAGCAGTAGCCCAAAGGGCTGAAAGTCGAAGAAATAGACTAAGTCCAAAGTGAAAACGGCGGTAGGCCTAAAGAGGGCCCACACACTAGAATTAGAACAGGATTAGTTTAATAGTCCTTAACTTCTTATGTTATATGTCTCTAATTGTTAATTAGTATTAATTGTATAATTTGGACTGACCTTGTAAACTTAGTCGAATTATTCCCCAACGAAGTTAATATTTCTGTTCAAATGTTTTTAATATTAATCACTGTTTCTTTCAACTGTTCGTGAAAATGTTTTCATTAAATATTGACGCCTTTTCCTTATGTGCAATAAAAACAAACTCTTTCATATATTGTCTCTTTTAAAAAAGATCAACTCTTTCTAAACCAACGAGATTTTTTTTTATAAACAAACCAATCCCGTTTTCAAAAGTTAGTCAACAAGTTAGTTTTTTTCAAACAAGCCCGGGCAACCGCAAGTTAGCGGATACTCTTGGTGCCTTAACACCCTTCCAAGAGTATTAACCTGAACCCTTACCCTTAATCTCTTAACTTTCGAAACCTTTATCTGTTTTGGGGTTTTAAAAGTTCTTATAAGTTTTTTCTTGGTTTTTTCTTTATAAAAACTAAGTGGCGACTCTTGCTTTAAATTGAAGACGTTTTGGAAACTTTAATTAGATTTTCGAAATAATTTTCAATAAACAAAGCCATGTTTTTCCGTCCTTACCCAAAAAAGGATCAAAACACCTTGTAGACATTTATTTTCTCCTCATGGATATAATGAAGAAGATTGATCAGATTTTGACGTAGAAGGCCGAGATCAGAGAGAAGCAGGAGCGCTTGGAGATGATAATGAAGGCCACTATGATTGTAGTTGATCTTGAAAAGGATGATATTTTACCTCCCTCCCCCCCACCCCACCAGCACCATCAGCATTTTAGGATTTGTTTATGACCCTAACAATCTCACCCTCACTTTGTATGTGAAATATTTTGGCAGGGTTTAAATTTTGTTTAGTTTGAGGAGGGTCTTTTTTATATATGTATTTTGAGAATTCTTCTTAAAATCTATGAAAATGCTAGTTAGATATTATTTTTCTTGTTTATTTATGTATGTGTGAATGTTTTTAAATTTTATTCTTGGGTACGAAATGTTTAAGCTTTTCGGAATAAAAATAAAAATAAAATATTACAGTAATTAAAACGAATTGAGGGTAAAAATTAAATATGATATGTTCATTTGAAATAACTAAGAAAGAACCAAAATGGATTTCTTGAACTTGAAGTAAGAGTTAGTTAGAATAAAATCTAGAGTACATAACATTGATGAAATAAATAGATTCATTGAAATTGTTAAAAAAAATTGAAATAACTAAATTAGGTTCATTTGAAATATTTCAGAATTTTGGTAAAAAGATTACATAAAATTGCATAAAATATAACATGAAATCTTATATTAAGCCACCCTTAAGCGAGTATAGTATTAACACCTAAATAAATCAGCCTTAAAATTACATGAAATCATGATCTGTTTGAACTCTTGATCTCTCAACTTACATGAAGGAGTGAAGAATGTTTTTGATTGATGAAACTTGTAGGCGATAATAGTAGTGTAATAGTAGTAATAATTACCTCGAGCATCAACGCATATTGATGTAGAAAATGAGTAAGATCTTTGGTATTCCAAGGTAAGTAGGAAGTAAGAAATGCTTTTGACTTAGATATGCATTCTTTGTTTTTTCTTTTTTAAATTATTAAATAATTATTTTTTGGACTTTTTTTCCCAAAAAATATGTTGCAATTTAAAGCCAGCCAGCATAACTTATAATAAACACAAGCAATATCTCCTCTAATCAAATTTTAAAGATATGATTTACTCTACATGTGCATTCGTTGAATATTTTCGTTCTTGTTATTAATTTATGTTTATTTTTTTTGCAGTTGAAATTAGTTGATCAAACCAATAACGCAGGCCCTCCCCTCACCCTGTACTGATTTGTTCAGATAAACAACAATCCAGTTCAGGCTCGAGTTTCTCAGGTTCAAAAATTACGACTTAAGGTTGCTGCTTTAACTCGTTGTATGAAACACTTTCATCACAAGCATGAGATGATATTGTTGCGTATGAAAGAATGATGATGTCCAGTTTGAAATTATCAAACAAGAACCTCTAATATTCCTCCCTCCCTAATAAGCTGATTCAGACATAGTTGATGTCTAAATATTTAATTTAAGTTTACTTTGTTTTATGTTGGGTATTTTTAATCAATGAAATGGAGTTGGTCTTGCTATTTCGTGTTTGCACTCTTGATTTCAAAGCGTTTAATTTTGCTTTTAACTATTGTATTAGAAAGGAACTGTCAATTTTGAAAATATCAATTAGGAAATGTTTAATCTTTTTAGAATTAAAAAAAATTACAATAATTAAAATAAATTAATTTTAAACATTTAAGTGATTTTTGGGGTAAAACTTACATAATATGTTCATTTGAAATAACTAAGAAAGAACCAAAACATTTAAGAAATAAATATATTTATTGGAATCATTTTTTTTTGAAATAACTAAAATAGATTCATTTGAAATATTTCAAAATTTTGGTAAAACAAGTACATAAAATATAATATTTGAAAATCTTATATATTAAGCAATTATTAAGCGAGTATTTTACAGTATTATTTAACACTTTTAAATATAAATTAAATATTATATTAGAAATAAACTATTGATTTAAGCAGTTTAGGAGGGAACCTCTAAATTTATATTGAATTTTTAGCCACACTTAATTTTTTTTTTTGGGAGGAAATATTCAGATTTAAATTAAATTTTTAGTCACACTTAAATTTTATTGAATGGAGAAAATACCTAAATTTAAATTAAATTTTTAGTCACACTTAAATTTAATTTTTTGGAGAGAATATTCAAATTTAAATTAAATTTTTAGTCACACTTAAAAATTATTTTTAATGCCTACATTGGTAACCGTCCATTCAAACGCCTATTTAAAGGTCATTTTTCTTTTGATTGTAAATAAACTCAACTCAACTCTGATTCTTAATCTTCTCAAAGGTATTTCGGAAGGTATGAAATAAAAATTGAGGAATGTATTTTTTAAATTTTTCAGTATTTAGTTTGTTATAATGCATGTGTCTAATCACATTTTTTTTTTTGTTAGATTGAAAATTGACAATGAAGAAATATGCATACACCTGTACGAAATTGATGAAAAATTGAAATTAATAGCAGATTTAGACAAAAAATTGACTATGTTATCGGATCAAATTCATATACTGGACATTCTTCTAAGGGGTGTATTTACTCGCTTGGTTATCGATCCTGATCAATGTTTAACTCCTCCACCTTTATCACCTCCAGCTCAATGAATCTGTCCCTACACAAACCTGACGGATGGGATAAGAATTATTTTTTGGGCGATCAACCAACCCCAACATTGACTCGGCTCGGAGAGAGTTTGCATATTAAATAAATAGAAAGAGAAAAAGCTACTTCCTTATGCTAACCAAGCAAAAATGAAAAATGTTAAATTTTGTTTAAGTTTACATGATTTCCAATTGAATTGAGTCTCAAGTATGTAATTTACTTTTTTGGCATAATAAAATTTTTAATTGACATTTTATTAATAATTTGTCCGAGTATTACAAGACTCAGACATTTTCAGTGTAAGGTTGAAAATAATTTTAATTGACATATCTCATATGTGAGTATATAAATTTACAAGTTATGTATATTGAAATCTTTTTCAGTTGAATTAACCTATTTTCGAATTAACATTCCATTCGAATATTACGAAACAAAAATATTTTTTAATTTTTAATCTGATTATCAAAAATATTGAAATAATTTTATTAAAATTGAAATGTTTTTCAATTTATTTAACCTAATCTTAATCCAAATTTATATTCTATTCGAATATTACAAGGCTCTTAACATTGAAAATGTAAGATTTTTTAAAAAAATTACTGTTAATTTTTTTTTTGATTAATGAAACACGTTAAACAAGAAGCACTCTTGTCCGTTACCAATGTAACCTTTTATCCACCAAATAAGATCACTAATTCTCATTGGTTAAGAGGTAGGAGTGATTTAGTTGAATGCTAATGGCATTATTACATTAGATAGGAAAGTTCATCCGTCTATATGATCGCCTATATATACATGGGTGATTTTGCTTGCATAAAATCATCTTTAAGTAAACTTTTACATCAAATATCATTATTAAAAAAAAAAGAACTCTTAAGAGAAGGATCTCCCCGCCCTTGTGCTCGTCTCCGAACGTCATTGAAAAATTATACCAAATAAAAAAAAATTTATGACATCATGGAGAAAGAATTAACTGAGTTGATCAAAAGGCTCATTAAAATGAGAAGAAAAAATTTCGTAGAAATAATATTGCTATTTAACCATTTTCCTCCGATCAAACCATATGATCTCTATGAAAAGATCTTGAAGGAGGATATCCTTCTTTTCAATCTCGACTAGTTTTCTTCTAAGAGCCAGTGATCCAAGGCAGAGGCCAACATCAAGAAGGAACGCACAAGGATTATGAAGTTGTAGGGTTATTTTTATTTTTTTTTTGTAATAGGCAGTGCATAGGGTGTGTACATGCATGCATGAGTCGGTTATAAATTCATATATTTTATTTGTTTCTTGTAATATATATATTTTTTTAGTATTATGAATGAAATGAAATTTCTTTATTTTAATATTGTGCCTTTTATTATTCTCAATTTCAATTTTGACAGCCTTAATTTTATTTTATTTTTTCCTAACGAATTTAACTCTTAAATGCTTCATTGGTATTCTAATCGTTCCTTCAATTATAGAGGTCTATTTAAGTTGCTTTCTAGTACACATAACTCTCTATTTTCTAGTAATCTAAGGAGTAATCAAATTAGTCATCAGAAAATGGTCAGGAGATATACTATCTTTTTATTTTTTCTCCAATTTTTACTCGCTTATTATGAGAAATACTACTAAATTTATTTTTGTTGTTATTATTAAAAAGCCTAACATGGTCTAACGAGTATAAAAAAATTAAAGATGAGATACAAGAGAATGCCAAAATAACAACCCTTCACCTTCAAGATGTTGACGAGAAAAAAATCTAAAGAAAAACTAGATAGACTTGCAGACCGGCAAGATTGATTGTGGAATTAATTTCATGATACTCACGCTAGATTGAAAAAAATCTTATAGGCCCTATTTAGTTATTTTGAAATAAATTCTAATGATTGTGTTTCTCCTCCGTCTTCACCACCTTCACTTTCATAAATTGCTAATATTTATGCAAGATTATGTATTTGAATTCATATGAGTTTGAATGAATGTAGGGTTATCAATGATAATTTAGTATTTAAACCTTGAATTAATTAATGATAATTTTTTATTGTTATTTTCAGCGTCTGCTATTATGCTGTGTGATTCAATGCTAAAATTAAAAATTTAATTTCTATGGATGGGCTTGCATCACCATCATTTCTGCATGTAATACTTACTTAATTGCCAAAAAATAATAACACATTACACGAGCACAATTAATTTCAATATTACTTTTTGTGCATGACCAATGAAAATTTTACTGTCACGACTCACTATCGGGCCATGCAGGCACCTACTCTAATCCACATAAATAGGAGAACCTTTACCACCCGATCCAATAGGTAATGCAAAAAATAAAGTAATATCATAATAAACCCTTTTATACAAGAACATAAATGCGAAAAATTCCTTACAAAATTTAAAACGGTAAAACATTCTTACAACTTGAAACAAATCTCCCTAGGATCTAGTCTAAACCGGTACAAGAGCTACTACAAAAGTAATAAAAGAAAATGTAAAAGGACAAAACTCTCACCATAGAAACAAGAAGTAGGAGCTACCAGTGGTGAAGTCAGAAATTTTATTAAGAGTGTTCAAGATTTAATATATATATGTATGATTTCTTTTTGACCTATACACTTCATATAATTTTCTATATACCTAGTATGATTTTTAGACGAAGGGTGTTCAATTGAACACCCTGGCCTATATGTGGCTACGCCATTGGGAGCTGCTGGAGACCGCCATCATCGTGTACCTATGAAACATCACCAATCCTGCAATCAGACTATACCCAAAAAGGTATAGCAAGAGTAGAATCAGTACAAACACACGTACTGGTAGGAATCATTGGTCGACCCAAATCCATTCCATACCATCATATAAGAAATAAAGGGAAATGCATAATTAATTACAATACTCGAACCTTCAACATTTACCTTATCAAAACCCAATATCAACCCAAGCCTGCCTATCCCTTCCGTTGCCAACTCCACCACCATGAGACGCTATGCTCCAACCCCTAGAACATTCCCAAGTCACCTTAACCCTTAGACTTCCCAAGTCACCTTGACACCTAGACTTCCCAAGTCACACTTGTCACCTAGACATCCCAAGTCACACTTATCATTAGCCGACATCTATGCCCATACCCGAACTACCATTCCCTTACCCCAGTCAACCACTATGACTCAATAACCTAGAGTAAACCCCACTACTTAGTGACATAGATCACACCTGTCGTACCGCCACCTACTAGTAAAAAATTTCCCTAATGACCCCCAGGTCCATGCTCGACAAGTAACAACAACCAATATTATAACCAGATCACAAGTCTCTCCCTTAGCTTATCAACCGCACATAACAAGTCTAACCGACATTGACAATTCTCAGTGACAACAAACATATATCCTTTTTACATAACTCGGATCAAACAAGGATCCCTAGAACATCATATATGTCAATATCATGTGACCCTAGTTTACAGAAGAACCACCTTGTCACTTAAGCACACTAACCTGACCCTTCAAGTACCAACTATATGCCAAATAATAATAACTCTCGGCCCTTTCAGGAACCCCACATGTGAAGAACAATAAGTAACAATTAGACCCGTAGCAATACAATTCTAGACTCTCAATCTTCCTACTAAACTTATCAACCACATGGAACATGTTCAACAACCAACTTAAACAAAGAGCAAGTAACAATAACATATACCCCTTTTATCCTTCCCGAACCGACCAAGTATCTCTATACCAACACCTAGTGTTAACATGTAATACCCGGTCTACCCCAAGACCGTCCCCATATTTAAGTGTAACAACCCAGCCTCTCAAGGATCAATGTAATCAATCACAAATTTAACAATTAACTCGGTCCACTCATGGAACCGTCGACAAACACAATCAATAATTCATAATTAAATCCGTACCAGGCATGGTACCTGAGACAATCAACATAGAACCTGTACCAGGCATGGTACCCGAGCCAACTGTTAGTATTCCGTACCAAATGTGGTACCCGAGTCAACCATTAATATCCCGTATCAGGCGTGATACCTGAGCTAACCGTTAAGTAACCTGTACCAGGCATGGTACCCTAGCCAACCGAAAGTTACACAGAAATCCAACAGTCAATATCTAAATAAGCAAGAACCACCCTTGTAAAACCAACAAGCAATAATTCAGTTCATTTCACATATCAACACCCCAAATTACGTGGACATTCATTATTCTTTTCCTAAGCACGGAAACACATACAATACTAAGTTATAGCCACAAGTATGTACATTGTATTAGGCAACCATTAACCCTCACCTACCACCCCTGGGTACGTGGCCCCAACCTTGACAATCCTGTCCGAAGACTAAATCCCCACTCAGCCCTTAGACACATAACTAATAGACACCTTATTTCCGAAATTCCCCTTTTTAGACAACACAACATGAGGAAGGCATCCCCTAACATTAATACCTTAACTATTATTGTTTACTCTACTTCTTTTATATAGAACGTTCTCGTAATTCTCTTCAACTAGACATTTCCTTACCCAAGCCATTTCCGGTTCCCCCGAACCTGCCCCAATAATCTAGTTCCTGGATTCTGGCTACACACATCACATAACAATTAATAGCAATTCGAAATATGGCAATTCATCATCCCCAACCCTATTAATTTCTATTTCAATCCAGCCAACCATAATACTCCTCCAGATTCCATGCTCTAAGGCCTAAACATGGTTTCTCTTTCCGTCTATGCAACAATATGAAATGAAAGCATGTCAAATCTACTCAATGAAACCTAGCCTACTTGGACGTCAAACAGTTGGATAATGCATATTCTGACTCTGTGAAGGCATTTTCTGACGGATGAAAGGCTCGAAATCCATGGTTTCGTGTCCTTTTAGTCGGAATCTTCTCTCCCCATAGCTCCCAAGCCTTGGAGCAGCCTAGGAGGATTTTTGGAGTAACCCTCATCTATTTTTGGGGCTGAAAGGGAGATAATGAAATTATAAAACCCATTTTTGAGTTTTCTGATTCCGTCATTTTGCTATAGCGGTCCACGCTCCGCTATAGCGGTGCAGACCAACGTAGACTTCTAGTATAGTGGTAATTTCTTCGATATAGGGGAGGTCATGATAGCGATGTATGGTTGACACTTGACAAAAAGTCGTAAAATTCCCCAAAAGTTTCCATTTCACGATACACTTCAAATCTTGACATTCTGAACCAACCCTTTCACGTCAACTTCGATATCGGGAGTTCTACTCACCCGAATTTACTTATGAAAAGTTCTACGGACTCCTTAATGCCTTAGCTAATGGAAAAATTAGCTCAACCTTAGACATTTTATCCAATCCTTTCTCGGGTTGCCTTAGACCTTACCACACTCTGAATTCATCTGAGACTAGCCCAAAATTTCCAACTCCCCAATCCAAAAGTCTTTTTAACCCACTCTTCGCACGAATTGCTCACCCATAATGAGGTGACTTTTAATAACGACTGAACAAGTCATTACATTTACTCATCAAATGAGTTCACCAAATCTGATTGATGAAGACGTAGGCGTGGGTGAAGTTGAAGGCTCAATGCATGTTTGCAATTATTGCTATTTAAAAAACTTAAATTAATCACATTCTAATTTGGTGCATCATCAGACTTGTAATCTCGCATACATTGAAAAAGTGTGATAAAGAGAACTTAAACTAAAAAAATAGAGTAAAGTAAGCTTTAGTTAGTCTTTTAATATGAATTTAATTCGTAAAAAAATTAAATGTCTTAACTAATTTATATAGCAAAGAAGGAATATGGAGTAAATTTTAATATTTTGATTATTAAAATAATGATTTAATAAAATATTAATTTAATTCATAAGAAAAATTAAATGTACCTAATTTATATAGCAAAAAAGGAATATGGAGTAAGCTTTAGTATTTTGATTGTTTAAATAATAATTTAAAACAATGCCAATTTAATTCATAATTTTTTTAAATGTATTATCTAATTTATCTTGCAAAAAAGTAATAAAGAAATTTGAGTTGGTGGAATCAGCAGATTAGGCTATTCCAGCCAATTGGTCAAGCATTTAGATTAGAATCTTTAAGTCAAGAATTTAAGTTTAGGCATCCACGTAACATATTTTTTTTTCTTTCTTTAGGCCTAAGCACGTCATACAACTTAGATAAATAATTTATCAAATTAATTTGTGTAATATTTTTTTGTCAAATGATTCATAATTCTTTATAATTTGATTATTGGAAACCCTTGATGTTTAAATTGAATTCAATTTTTTAATTTGATTTGGAGGGAATCAAAAATTATTTCAGTTAAAATTTTTTAATTATGGAGGAAAATTATCTCCTTGTCTATGATGTATTGAAAAATAAAACGTTCATTTCAAAACTATTTAAAGGGCTTTGCATTTTGTAAACAAACTCACCTCTTTAATCTTCTTTACAGAATCCCTGAAGATAAGAATTAATAGTTACACATTCTATTTTAATTTTTTTAATATTTACTTACTTACTAAGAGAAACACTAACTTCTTTCTTTCTCTTTTTCTTAGAAAAACATGGATAATATACTATAACAGCTGAAAGAAATTAAGTATAACTTGCAAGATAGTCATGGAGAATTGTCTATATGCATTCATCATATTGAAGAAGCAATTCAAAGACTTGAAAAATGAAAACGATACTTTGTCGACTCAATATCATATTTTGAACAGTATGATAAGGGGTCTACTCGTTCGATTTGACATTGATGCTGATGAAGTCCTAACTCCTCCATGTTCACCATTCCCAAATATTCTACCTGAATGAATAGATGAATATTAGTTCTTGTTGATGTTCATATTTAGATGAACTTTGTTTTGTATGTCTGTTTTTGTTGAAATTTGAAATTAATGAAAGGAGGTTGATGCTAAAAGTAATGTGAAGTATTCATGTGAATTTTACTACTGTATAAAGTTATTTTTTGGTGCTCACTTCTTTAAGTATAAGATTACTACTATAAATCACATAATATAAGTGCACCAGTTTAAAATGTTAATTTCAAAAATAAGATTAAACAAATTATTTTTTAGAAAAAAATGAATTAGCTTGAAGGATATTTTAGTCAAATTATCAATATTTCTTTTTTAAAAATAAAATAAAATAATTGAACATGAAAAACATTAAATTAATAAAATGATGATGATGATAGATTTGTGGCACAACTCAAAGTGTAAGCTCATTATTGTGGATCAGACATGAAGATTCGTTACTCTATTAAGCCGACAAAGAACGCACAATACTTCATTTACACTTTAAAAATACCACAAATACCATCACTATTTTTGAAAGTTACTTTTGGTTATTTGTCACGACCCGATTTCTCGATCATGATGGCACCTACAACCCCCAGTAGGCGAACCAGTCCCCGTAGCCCAGAACGGTTAGTAATGGACTACCTTCTAACAGTTTAAGCGGAAGAACAAATAAATAAGCAGAAGCAAGGAAATAAGATGACTAAACTGGATAACAAGAGTAATATAAATACAAAGTAGAAGCTAAACCAACCCAAAAACCTGGTATCATAGCGTATAAGAGCCCGATCTACATAAGGAGTACAAGGGTCCAAACAACATACACAAAGCTCTCTCCGAGTAGAAATAGAGTACATAATATACAAAAAGATAAACTAGAGTCAAGCTCCGGTCGCCAAGAGCTCACCCTCAGTCTGGATGTCACAAAACTCCAAGCACGAGTCTCCCACGAGCTAGCGGCGATGGCTCACACTAGGATCTGCACTAGAAGATGCAGAGGGTAGGGTTGCGCATCAAATGCGAAGCATAAGATACTCAGTAGGTATCATAGGCCGACTAGGCACATATAAGATAAAAGCACAGTAGCAAACAGAATAGAAGCAAGCAGTCACGAAAATTAACGAAAATTACACAGGAATTAGCCCAGAGGGAAGACAACAAGAACAACATATAAGGCTAGCAATTAGAATATATACACAATAGGCACAGGCAAAAGTAAGAAATGGTGCATCTGGGATCCTTGCAATAACAGTATATACATAACGAGTTCTACAAATGGACGGTATACCGTTAATCTCAAGTATAAGGAATGGGAGAGAGGAATAAAGGTAGACATGCTCGGAAAACAGAAATCAATAACCAAGCTAATCATGACAATCTCAAACCAAAACTAACAACCTTACAGTAACCAATCTCATACTTATAACCGTAATAAAGTAACAAGAGTCTACCTACAGTCCCCTGGCCGCCCATACAATCGGGGAACGCAAACAAGTGAAAACAAATCCTCTGGCCGTCCATATAACCGAAGCGTACACTCAACAAACAGCAAAGAAGGGTGGAATCTCAAGCAATGAATGATATGATGCATGATAACCTCAGGGTGGAATAAAAACTCTGTATGTACCTCCTCCGGTGCCGATCGGGTCCAGCAGGTATGTTCCATGAAAGGATGCTGCCGTATACCTCTACTCCGTCGTATACCCTCCCCCAGGCACACGCATCCCAAAGCCTCAGGCCCAGAGTGGCAAGGTCCATGGAGGTCCCGGACCCCATACCAACACTCAACATCGAAAATGTGTCCTCCAGAATCAAGTCTGCATTCAAGTCATTGGCTAAATCGCGAATATGCATGCCCCGACCCTTTCCAGGAATAAAATAGTGGATGACATCTCAAAAACCCCTCCAAGGGTGCTCGGGGCGTAGCCGAGTCTAAAACAGTAGGAAGTCAACTCAGATGCTCGGTCCGACCGAGGCTAAAGTCATCTCAAATCAGTAAGAAAACTCAACTAGCACTTCGACCCAGTCGAGTCTAGCAAGAGTAGTAAAATCATAATAGAAAACATATTTTAAACCTTCTTTTACCCCAAGAAGTTCCGCATATCAAATCCAAATGATTTCCAACCCAATTTCATCGAAAACGTGCCCCTGGGACCAAGCAAGGTTTAGAAAAACCAGATCCAATATGCCCGAAGCCAAAACTGTAGTACAATTTGGGGAAAAACCTAGCTATATGCATGGAAATGATATGATCAAACACAAATAGCCGCCTAGCAGCTCACAACAACCTATCAGCCCTGCACAGGCTCCAAAGCTACTCAACAAGCATAACCAGCCTAGAAGGATATTTCTATGTTCGGGACTCGCAGACATTCCCAATAATACCATCTATGTTCCAGAATCTACAAGGCCTCACATGACCACAAGGGTGATAATATCCAATACCAAGAGTACTACACACAACGGAGGAAAAAAATGGGTGAATCATGGAAAAGCGGTCAAGGTCTGTGGTACTAACCTAGTAACCCAACCCAAGGATGCAAGCAAGCACAATTTTATCTGATATATGTTAAGTCTAGGAATTAGACTGTAACCTACCTGTCATCCGATGACAAGCTGCCCGAACAATAATGTCCAAGCCCGAATCACTCCTAGAGATCCCGAATGACAATCAAACTATCATAAACATAAATAAAACATTATGACGAGTCTAACGATGCCCATATTGCTACATTTGTATCCGGGTAGAAATCCGGGTAAAAAATGGGCCCAAACACAATCCAAAACCAAAAACAAAAAGAAGCACGATGACCCCAACGATGCCAAGAAGGCATACTCCAAAAATGAGCATAATTGGCCAAGAGAAAGGCGCCAAAACAGCCCGCTCAAGTTGGGGTTTAAAGATGGAATTTCAAGAATGGAACTCAGAATTTAGGCAAGGTACTTATCCAAAAGCCAGAACTGAAGAACAAACGAACAATCCTTCACACCCACGAGCATGCACCAGCTATGAGGCAGCCACTACCAAAATTTCCAAGCTTGGGTGTGAGCAACAATGGAGGAAATTAGAGAAAGAATAAGAGAATTCAAGTGAGGAAGAAGGCTTACCAAACGACGAAGAACTACGGAAAATCAACAAACAAACGATTCCCCAAGGTTTAGGATTGATATAGGAGTAATTTAGGAGAGTATAAGGCTGTTTAGAGTGAGAAAGTTGAGAGAAATAAGGTTGGAAAAATGAAGTGGAAGCCTTAAATAGCTACTGGTCACTGGTCAGCACCATTGGCGCTAAACCAGCGCCATCGCGCTCAAGCGGGGCCAGCGCCAAGGCGCCATCGCACCTGAAGGGCCCTATCGCGTTGGCCGGCTGCAAGCGCTGAGGCGCAATCTCGCTGGTCCCGACGCGATTGCGCTGAAGGCCTGGACAAAGGCTAGCACGGTCGCGCTGCCTGGGCGCCGTTGGCGCTGAAGGCCTGCAACCTGTAATAAAACCAGCTGCACTAAAATTCCCTACGGGGTGTTACGGGCACAATCGGACACCGATATTCAAAAACCAATAATGCTAACAGAGTGGTAACGACGTTCTGGACTCAAAAGAGTTGATGAAACTTACATACGAGGTCATTTCGGAGAAATGTTGACCCAAGTCAACACTAGCTAAAAGCAACTCAAAGGCTCGAAATGAGCCCGGCTCACCCGGAACTCGAACCAACTGCCTTTCTAACCCAAACTCAACATTCTGGAGCTGATGGAATCGTCAAATTTTGAATTCGACACTCCGATCATCGAAAGGCACCCAAAGTTACACTTTCAACTCCAAATGGCCTGAAAACATAGAAAATGACACAAAACCCACACGGGAAGTTCTCAGGCGTTAACCAAAGGTCTAACTAGACCAAACTCATTGCTCCGAAGCTAATGAAACTGTCAGAATTCAATTCCGAGCACGTTAGCTAAGAATGTTGATCAAAGTCAATGATGTTCTAAGTTTAAGCTCTTAAACAGGAAAAAGGGCAAAACAACGAAACGAACGGCCAGGGCACCGAACTACCGGTCACAACAAGCCATAAATGACTTGGAACCGCTAGAGAAAAGCTCTAACAGTGCAATGAATGCGGAAATGCGAAGATGACCAGAAGGGTCATCACAACATCCACTACTAAAAAGACTTTCATCCTCGAAAGTCAAGAAGAGGGGAGTACCTGAAGGCTCGAACAACTGCGAATACTGAGCACACAACTCACTCTCAGTGTCCCAAGTAGCCTCCTCGACCGAACGGTGCCTCCACTGAACTTTCACAACCAAAACCTCCCTAGATCTCAATCTCCTGATATCTCTGGCCAAAATAGCTATTGGCTCATCAACAAATGACAAGCTCTCAACCAATTGAACCAAATCCCAATGTGACACGTGAGACTCATCTGGCACATACCGGCTTAACATCGAGACATGAAAAACTGGATGAACATCTGTAAACATCAGAGGCAAAGCTAACATGTAGGCAACACTACCAATCCTCTATAGGATCTCAAACAGCCCAATAAACCTGGGGCTAAGCTTGCCCCGCCGACCAAACCTCATCACGCCCTTCACGGGTGATACTCAAAGGAAAACCAAATCACTAACACTGATCTCTAAGGCACGAAGTCTACGATCAGCGTAGCTCTTCTGCCTACTCTAGGCCGCTCTAAGCCTGTCCTGAATCAAACAAACTCATCTCTAAGCAAATCTATACCCTGCGGTCTGGACTCTAACCCGTCAAACCAACCAATCGACAATCTGCAATGCTTAC
Source organism: Jaltomata sinuosa (assembly GCA_003996215.1). NCBI lineage: Eukaryota > Viridiplantae > Streptophyta > Magnoliopsida > Solanales > Solanaceae > Jaltomata > Jaltomata sinuosa. The sequence goes on from QJPP01007414.1 coordinate 47,385, forward strand.
CATACAAGGTCTCGAAAGGTGCCATGTCAGTGCTTGAATGAAAGCTATTCTTATACGCAAACTCGGCTAATTGCCCAAATTGATCCCATGAACCTCCAAGGTCAAGAACACAAGCCCGAAGCATGTCCTATAGGACCTGAATAGTCCTCTCGAACTGGCCATCTGTCTGAGGGTGGAAAGTAGTACTAAGCTGAACCACTGTACCCAAATCCCTCTGTATAGCTCTCCAGAACTGAGATGTGAACTGAGTGTCGCGGTCTGAAATGATAGAATCTAGGACCCCGTGCAACCAAACAATCTCACGAATGTAGATCTGAGCTAGCCTCTCTGCCCTGTAAGAAGTCTGAACCGGCAAGAAGTGTGATGACATAGTCAGCCTATCAACGATCACCCAAATAGAATCAAACCCACGTAAAGTACGAGGCAAGCCAATAACAAAGGTCATAGTAATACCTTCCCACTTCCACTCAGGAATGGGAAGTCGCTGCATCAGACCACCGAGTCTCATGTGCTCGAACTTAACCTGCTGACAGTTCAAGCACCGAGATATGAACTCCGCCACGTCCCACTTTATACCACTCCATCAGAAAAGCTACCTCAAATCTCTATACATCTTTGCGGCGCCTGGATGAATGAAATATCTGGAGCAATGGGTCTCGCAAAGTATTAACTGAATCAAGTCACCAACCCTCGGAACACAAAGTCGGCCATCAAATCTCAGAATACCATCAGAACCCAAAGTATCCCGGCTGACCTCACCTCAAACTACCTGATCACGAAGGTCACACAAACCCTGATCCTCAAACTGTTAGCTCTGAATCTGATCAACTAGAGTGGAACAAACCTTAACACTAGCAAGAGCTCTGCTGGGATCCGATAAGTCAAGCCTAACTAAACGGTTAGCCAAGGACTGGATGTCCAAGGCCAACGGTCACTCAGAAACTGAAAGGGAAGCTAGGCTGCCCATACTCACTGCCTTCCGACTCAAGGCATCCGCTACCATGTTTGCCTTGCCCGGATGGTAAATAATAGTGAAATCATAGTCCTTCAGCAGCTCAATCCATCTTCTCTGCCTCGAGTTCTTCTCGCGCTGACTCGTAATGTACTGAAGACTACGATGGTCGGTGAATATCTCACAGTGAACTCCATATAGATAGTGCCTCCAGATCTTGAGCACAAAAACTACTGCCGCCAACTCCAAGTCGTGAGTGGGGTAGTTGCGCTAGTGAACCTTAAGCTGCCTCGATGTATATTCTATCACTCAATCCTGCTGCATCAACACACAACCAAGACCGACCCCTGAAGCATCGCAATACATGGAGAAACTCTGACCCTCAACCAGTAAAGTCAAAACTGGAGCTGAAGTCAATAAGGCCTTAAGCCTCTGGAAGCTATCCTCACACTGATCGGACCACTGAAATGGAACATCCTTCCTAGTCAGCATAGTCAAAGGTGCTGCTATGGAAGAAAATCCCTCAATGAATCATCTGTAGTATCCAGCTAACCCAATAAAGCTACGAACCTCGGTAGGAGTAGTAGGTCTAGGCCAATCACGAACTGCAAAAATCTTACCCGGATCAACTCTAATCCCATCCTTAGACACTACGTGTCCTAGGAATGCAACTGACTCAAGCCAAAACTCACACTTTGAGAACTTGGCATAAAGCCGATGATCTCTCAAAGTCTGAAGTACAGTCCTCAAGTGCTGCTCATGCTTATCTCTACTCCTCGAGTATATCAGTATGTCATCAATGAAAACTATCACGAACATATCCAAGTACGGGCTAAGCACCCTATGCATCAAATCCATAAAGGCTGCGGGGGCATTAGTCAACCCAAAATACATCACCAGGAACTCATAGTGTCCATAACATGTCTTGAATGCTTTCTTAGGGATGTCCTCAGCCCTAATCCTCAACTAATGGTAGCCGGACCTCAAATCAATCTTCAAAAACACAGCGGAACCCTGAAGTTGATCAAATAAGTCATCAATACTGGGCATTGGATACCTATTCTTCACAGTCACCTTATTCAACTGCCGATAGTCAATACACATCCACATCGACCCATCCTTCTTCTTCACAAAGAGAACAGGAGCACCCCAAGGAGACACACTCGGTCTAATGAACCCCTTAGCTAAAAAGTCCTGGAGCTTCTCCTTAAGCTCTCTCAACTCAACAGGAGTCATACGGTAGGGAGGGATAGAAATAGGCCTGGTGCCCGGCTCTAACTCAATTGCAAAATCAATATCTCTCTCAGGTGGAAGGCCTGACAGGTCGGTAGGAAACACATCTAGGAAGTCTCTAACCACAGAAACAGACTCAGGGGACATGGGGTCAACACTAACATCTCAGAAATATGCTAGATAAGATAAACACCCACAGGAAATCAACTTCCTAGCTCGAATATAAGAGATGATCCCAGATGGTGCATTACTAACAGAACCCTGCCATACCACCAGGGATACACTGGGCACGGCTATGGTAATGGGGTTGCATAACAATCTAAAACCGCACGGTGAGAGAATAACTAGTCCATGCCCAGTATCACATCAAAATCTAACATATCAAGGATCATCAAGTCATCCCAAGTCTCCAAATCACCAACAGATATCACACAGGATCTCACAATCCGATCCATTACTAAAGAATCTCCTACTGGGGTTGAAATAGAAACAACAACAGATAATGGCTCACTAGCCAACCCCAAACAAGGCAGAAAGTAGGCAGATATTTATGAACAAGTGGATCTAGGATCAAACAAAGCATAAGCTGGCTGATGACATATAAAAATCATACCTGTAATCACAACATCCGAGGCTTCCTCCTTCGGTCTCCCAGGGACCGCATAGAACTGATGATGACTTCCACCTGCCCGACCTCCATCCCTACCACCTGCTCTGCCACGCGGGTGGGGGCAATCTATAGCAAAATGACCAACCACACCACAAGTAAAACAAGCCCCGGATGACCTACTCGATCGGGATGAACCAACAGAACCCAAATGGCCACCATGGACTGATGCCCCAGAATCTGTACCTCTCGATGGCTGACAACTGTGACCTCATTGACTGCCCTGACCCTGCTCAAACTGAGAACCTAAGGTCTGGAGTGATGCCTGTACCAGTCGGCTAGACTGACCCTGATGCTGTTATGGCTGATAACCTCGGCCCCACTAGCCTGAACCTCTACCACTATGCCTGGAACCACTGTAGCCACCCTAATGTCGAGGCCTCTTATCTCTGGCCCCAGTGTCATGACGATGCGAATCCTAAACTATACGGGCATAGTTCGCAATGGCCTGGAATGACCGACCGCTAACCAATATCTCTGCTCTCTAAACTCTCACCGTAACCCCCAAATAAATCTACGGACCCTGTCAGCCTCAGTAGGCATAATCATGACCCCAAATGGAGCAAGATAATGGAAATGTGTCTTGTACTCTGAGACAGTCATAAAATCCTGAGAAAGTCTAGTGAACTCCTCCCCTCGATGCTCTCTGTCACTCTATGGTAAGAACTTGGCCATAAAGGCCTCATAAAACTCGGACCAGGTCAAGGGAGGTGATGTTGAAGGCTTGCGAGAAACCTGTGTCCTCCACCATAACTTCGCTGGACCCTCCAGCTGATATGAAGTATAGCCAACCCCGTGAGTCTCTAATAGCCCCAAATGATGCACATCTCCTCACAGGTGGTAATAAAATCATGTAGGTCCTGACCTGATGTACCAGCAAATCTCGACGGTGCCAATCTATCTCTATCATAGTAAGGCGAGGAGTAAGAGGTTGGGCAACCGATGGGACTGGAATAACCTCCGCATGGGGAGCCGCAGTAGTAGGCTGTGCTCTGGAACTAGGAACACCTAGGGCTGCCCCCTGAGAGGATGTCTGGGCTATCTCAGAAGGACGCTTCCTAATCATACCCAAGAGTTGAACAAGTAAACCCCGAACATTCGAAGACTGAGTTAGGGATGAAGCCAGCACAGCAAGGTGTTAGAACTGGTATGGGAGCTGGTGGTACCTGGGCTGTCCTCGGGTCCACATGCTGCTACTCTGGAGCAAACTCTGGCTCGCAATCATACTCTGGCTCTACCTAGACTCTAGCAGCTCTAGCAGGTGTCGCTGCTATGGGGCATCCACGACCCCTACCTCTACCCCTACGACCAACCCAACCCCTAAATGAAGTCGGAGGTGTAGGGGAAGGAGTCTCTCCTCCGCCAGAAGCTGAAAATCTCGTATAAACCATCTGCGGAAGAGTGAACTAGAATAAGTGAGATTTCCAGAAACTTTCAAGGATACTGCGCACGAGAGAGAAACAAGAAAAGTCCATTTTTCTAAGATGTCACTATAGCCTCCCGAATATTGAGTACGGACGTCTCTGCCCCGATCCGTAGGACTCTACTAGACATTGACTCTTATACTAATAACATCGGTGAACCTAGAGCTCTAAAACCAAGTTGTCATGACCTAATTTCTCGATCATGATGACACCTACAACCCCCAGTAGGCAAACCAATCCCCGTAGCCCAGAATGGTTAGTAATAGGCTACCTTCTAACAGTTTAAGCAGAAGAATAAATAAATAAGTGAAAGCAAGGAAACAAGATGAATAAACTGGATAACAGGAGTAATATAAATACAAAGAGGAAGCTAAACCAACCCAAAACCCTAGTATCATAGTGTATAAGAGCCCGATCTACATAAGGAGTACAAGGGTCCAAACAATATACACAAAGCTGTCTCCGAGTAGAAATAAAGTACATAATATACAAAAAGATAAACTAGAGTCAAGCTCCGATCGCTAAGAGCTCACCCTCATTCTGGATGTCACAAAACTCCAAGCATGAGTCTTCCACGAGCTAGCGGCGATGGCTCAGACTAGGATTTGCACCAGAAGATGCAGAGGGTAGGGTGAGCACCAAATGGGAAGCATAAGGTACTCAGTAGGTATCATAGGCCGACTGGGCACATTTAAGATAAAAGCGCAGTAGAAAACAGAATAGAAGCAAACAGTCAAAAAAATCAATAAAAAGTACATAGGAACTAGCCCAGAGGGAAGACAACAAGAACATCATACAAGGCTAGCAATTAGAATATATACACAACAGGCACATTGAAAGTAAGAAATGGCGCACCTGGGATCCTTGCAATAACAGTACACACATAACGAGTTCTAGAAATAGATGGTATACCGGTAACCTCAAGTATAAGGAATGGGAGAGAGGAATAAATGTAGACACGCTCGAAAAATAGAAATCAATAACCAAGATAATCATGACAATCTCAATCCAGAACTAACAACCTTACAATAATCAATCTAATACATATAACCGTAATAAAGTAACAAGAGTCTACCTACAGTCCCCCGGCCGCCCATACAACCGGGGAATGCAAACAAGTGAAAACAAACCATCCGTCCGCCCATACAACCAAAGCGTACACTCAACAAATAGAAAACAAGGGTCTAATCTCAAGCAATGAATGATATGATGCATGATAACCTCAGGGTGGAATAAAAACTCTGTATGTACCTCCTCCGGTGCCGATCGGGTCCAGCAGGTTGGTTTCATAGAAGGAAGCTGCCCGTATACCTCTACTCTGCCGTATACCCTTCCCCCGGCACACGCAGCCCAAAGCCTGATGCCTGGAGCGGCAAGGTCCATGGAGGTCCCATACCCCATACCAACACTCAACATCAAAAACATGTCCTCCAAAATCAAGTCTGGATTCAAGCTAGTGGCTAAATTGCGAATATGCATACCCATACCTGGTCCAGGACTAAAGTAATGGATGACATCTCAGATGCTCGGGGCGTAGCCGAGTCTAAAACAGTAGGAAGTCAACTCAGATGCTCGGTCCGACCGAGGCTAAAGTCATCTCAAATCAGTAAGAAAACTCAACTAGCACTTCGACCTAGTTGAGTCTAGCAAGAGTAGTAAAATCATAATAGAAAACATATTTTAAACCTTCTTTTACCCCAAGAAGTTCCGAATATCAAATCCAAATGATTTCCAACCCAATTTCATCGAAAACGTGCCCCTAGGACCAAGCAAGGTTTAGAAAAACCAGATCCAGTAGGCCCAAAGACAAAACCATAGTAAAATATGGGGGAAAACCTCATTATATGCATGGAAATGATATGATCAAACACAAATAGCCGCCAACAGCTCACAACAACCTATCGGCCCTGCACAGGCTACAAAGCTACTCAGTAAGCATAACCAGCCTAGAAGGATATTTCTATGTCTGGGACTCGCGGACATTTTCAATAATCCCACCATCTATGTTCCAGAGTCTACAAGGCCTCACAGGACCACAAGGGTGATAATATCCAATACCAAGAGTACTACACACAACGGAGGAAAGAAATGGGCGAATCGTGGAAAAGCGGTCAAGGTCTGTGGTACCAACCTAGTAACCCAACCCAAGGATGCCAGCTAATATAATTTTATCCGATATATGCTAAGTCTAGGAGTTAGACCATAACCTACCTGTCGTCCGACGACAAGCTGCCCAAATAACAACGTCCAAGACCAAATCACTCCGAGAGATCCTGAATAACAATCAAACTATCATAAACATAAATAAAACATTAAGACGAGTCTAACGATGCCCATATTGTTACAATTGTAGCCGGGTTGAAATCCGGATAAAAAATGGGCACGCAGGGCCCACAACCCTAAACCAAAAATGAAAAGAAGCACGATGACCCCAACGATGCCAAGAAGGCATGCTCCAAAATTGAGCACAATTGGCCAAGAGGAAGGCGCCAAAACAGCCCGCTCAAGTTGGGGTTTAAAGATGGAATTTCAAGAATGGAACTCGGAATTTAGGCAAGGATTACTTACCAAAAAGCCAAAATTGAAGCACAAATGAATAATCCTTTACACCCACGAGTATGCACCAGCTACGAGGCAGCCACTACCAAAATTTCCAAGCTTGGGTGTGAGCAACAATGGAGGATATTAGAGAAAGAATAAGAGAACTCAAGTGAGGAAGAAGACTTACCAAACGACGAAGAACTACGAAAAATCAATGAACAAACGATTCCCCAAGGTTTAGGATTGATATAGGAGTAATTTAGGAGGTATAAGGCTGTTTAGAGTGAGAAAGTTGAGAGAAATAAGGTTAGAAAAACGAAGAAGAAGCCTTAAATAGCTGATGGTCGCTGGTCAGCGCCATTGGTGCTAAACCGGTGCCATCGCGCTCAAGCGGGGCCAGGCGCCAAGGCGCCATTGCGCCTAAAAGGCGCTATCGCGCTGGCCGGCTGTAGACGCTGAGGCGCGATCGTGCTGGTCCCGGCGTGATTGCGCTGAAGGTCTGGCCACAGGATAGCGCATTCGCACTGCCTGGGCACCATTGGCGCTGAAGGCCTGCAACCTGCAATAAAACCAGCTGCACTAAAATTCCCCACGGAGTGTTCTGGGCACAATCGAACATCGATATTCAAAAACCAATAATGCTAACAGAGTGGAAACGACGTTTTGGACTCAACGAAATTGATGAAACTTCCATATGAGGTCATTTTGGAAAAATGTTGACCCAAGTCAACACTTGCTAAAAGGAACTCAAAGGCTCAAAATAAGCCTGGCTCACTCGGAACCCAAACCAACTACCTACCTAACCCAAACTCAACATTCTGGAGCTGATGAAATCGTCGGATTTCAAATTCGACACTCCGATCATTGAAAGACACCCAAAGTTACACTTTCAACTCCAAATGGCCTGAAAACAGAGAAAATGACACAAAACCCACACCGGCAGTTCTCAGGCCTCAACTAAAGGTCCAACTAAACCAAACTCATCACTCCGGAGCTAACGAAACTATCAAAATTCAATTCCGAGCACGTTAGCTAAGAATGTTGACCAAAGTCAATGATGTTCTAAGTTTAAGCTCTTAAACAGGAAAAAGGGGAAAACAACCAAACGAATGGCCAGGGCATCGAACTACCGGTCCCAGCAAGCCATAAATGACTTGGGGCCGCTACAGGAAAGCTCTAACAGTGCAATGAATGCGTAAACGCGAAGATGACCGGAAGGGTCATCACATTATTATAAACAAAAAAAATATTGCCTTTATAACCGATGTGAGAAGATTAATTTTTAAGAAAATATAAATGTCGAAACGCTTATATATATTTGAGTTGATAGAACCATCAGATAAGACTATTTCAGCCAAACGGTCAAGTGTTAAGTTTAGAATTCTAAGGTCACGAGTTCAAGTCTAGGTATTCATGAGCGTTTAAAAGGTTTTTTATGGATGTTGCTTTTGACCTTAGCTTTGGTTTATCTTTATTCAACTACTTTACCAATGTATCATGGTGCATGCATTATATTACAATCATATAAAAATTGTATTTTTTTAGTTCAAAAACTATAATTCATCTATTACAAGCGTGATTTACACCAATGATTTAACAAATTTTATTCATTCAAAATTGTTACAACCAAAAGTGAATTAAAATACAACAAGTTCACCTACTCACTATCATTTTGGTCATCAGTTTCTAAAGTAACTCTTCTAGCACCATTTCTACTTCCTCTATCACCAGAAGTACTACCGCCTTTGCTGCTTCTACCACCTCTTCTACCACTCTCATTATCTGCATCGACATTATTTATAGTACTTTGATCACCAAACCCACCACTTCTCCTATCTCGCGTATTATCACTCTAATTATCTCTATCATCATTATTTACACTATTGTCCCCCATCATCTATCACCTAGCCTAAAGCAATTTTTACAAGGTGATCTATGCCTGTTGATCAGAGGCTTTTCACATGAACGAACTTCTCTAAGATTTTTTTATGTATGTTTCATCATTCTAAGAGTCATCACAATCAATATTTGGGACAACCATGTTATCTTCTCAATCTAAATATGCATTCAAACGAGCTTTCAAAATATTGTTGAAGTCTCAATTTTTTACTTCATTGTCCAATGAAACATCACAAATTCTATCAAATTATTTTTTCAGTCTATTATATTTTTGAAACTCTTCTGTCGTTGTTGGATAACCTTCGAAAAATAATTTTTCCAAGTGTGGACGAATAACATCTCTTCTCCACCCCTTCATTATATACCTGTCGTGAAAGAGGTCAATCCTCTTATGTGTCACTACTTTTAGTATGCGACAGTAAATAATCCCAAGATTTTGAAAGCCTTTACAATTACATTAGAAATATTGGCTGTTTGGTCTATATTCCATTGCATACACAAATTGATCTCCGTGAAAATCATTCCTTATTGAATAATAAGTGATGTTATATTCCTCAACTCCTTCCACTACTTCAACATCTTGAGGCACGCTCAATTCAAAGTAAAACAACCTTTGTACATGTTTTTTAAAAATATTATAGCGTGGGTGTAATGAGTTTGTATTTGCTTCTTTCAATCAAATTCAGAGAAGTTGTTGCTTGTGTATTTCTATACTACTAAAAAAACTGTGATTACCGACCTCCAAATTACCGACCTCCTATGGAAGTCGGTAATTTTCGACCTCCGTAGGTCAGTATTGTTAAAAACAAAATTTTATTTTGTTTTCTTAAGAAAACCGACTTCAAGATGTCGGTTTATTTGGGAAAAAATGCGGGAAAACCAAATACCGACCTTCGATGGTCAGAAATTTTTTCGAAAAAAATAAAATTAAGAAAAACCAACCTCTTATAGTCGGTATCGAATAAATAAATAAAAAATAATATTTAAATTTATCTCAATTATATATAAAAAATGAAAAAAAGGAATATTATTAATAACTTTTAAATAAACCGTCCTCCGGAGGACAGTTATTTCTAAAATAAAAAACAAAAAAAACAAATTAATACTGACTTCCTGATGTCGGTAATATTAAATTTACATAATTGATTTTATTTACCTTAATTATTCTCATAGTGACTTCCAGAAGTCGGTATTTTTATTTTTATTTAATTATTTTACTAGGATCAACCTCCAGTGGTCGGTACTTGATTAGAAAATTAAAAATATAATTTAATTTTATCTCAATTAAAAATATAAAAACTACAAAATAATATTTTCAATTAATTTTAAATAAAGCGTCCTTCGGAAGACGGTTTTATGTAAAATAAAAAATAAAAAAAAATATTAATACTGACTTTCGGAGGTTGGTATTGTTTATTTAACGTAATTAATTTTATTTTCATTAAAATTAAAGGTAATACCGACCTCCGGAGGTCGGTAGTTTACTTTTATTTAATTATTTTGAATAAAATCGACCTCCGGATGTCGGTATTACCTTTAAAATATTTTTAATAATCACTATTTTCCTATTGTCTATAACACTAAGCGGTCGTTTGGTAGCTAGTTAAAGTTATGTAGTTATTAGTAATGTAGGGATTAGTTATGAGAGAATCTATATATTATTTATACATGTATTAGTTATGCAGGGATTAGTTATTCATGTATTAATTATACAAGTATTACTTATTCCACCTTCTATCCTGCATAAGATAATACATAGATTTCCTCATAACTTATACATCGTCTTGAATATACATATGTCTCGTCTAGTGATGTATGTATGTATATATATATATATATATATATATATATATATATATATATATATATATATATAGTACGTATTCAAAAGCTAATTAACTGATCGATAATCCATATTCAAATACATAGTATGGAATACGTTGTATATTACGTACATATGAGTTAATATACGATCATTGAGAAATGTAATTAACCAAGTCCTATATATTATATATAATGATCCATCGTCTTGAATATATGTCTCGTCTAGTGATGTATGTATATATATATATAGTACGCATTCAAAAGCTAACTAACCGATCGATAATCCATATCCAAATATGTAGTATGGAATACGTTGTATATTACGTACATATGAGTTAATATATGATCATTGAGAAATGTAATTAACCAAGTCCTATATATTATATATAATGATCCATCGTCTTGAATATATGTCTCGTCTAGTGATGTACGTACATACATAGTATGTATTCAAAAGCTAATTAACCAATCGATATATAATCCATATCCAAGTAGTATGAAATACGTTGTATATTACTTACATATGAGTTAATATACGATCATTGAGAAATATAATTAACCAAGTTATTCTATATATTATAATGATCCGTCATCTTGAATATATGTCTCGTCTAGTGATGTACATATATATATATATATAGTACGTATTCAAAAGCTAATTAACTAATCGATAATCCATCCAAGCGGTGGAATACCATTGTATTACGTACACACGAGGTAATATACGATTGTTGAGTAATGTAAATAACCAAGTCCTATATATATAGTAATGATCTGTCATCTTGAATATATGTTTTTGTGTAGCGATATTGTACGTATATATATAGTACGTATTCAAAAGCTAATTAACCAATCGATAATCCATCCAAGTAGTATGGAATATGTTGTATTACGTACATATATAAGGTAATATACGATCGTTGAGTAATATAATTAATCAAGTCCTATATATTAAATGGTCCATCGTCTTGAATATATATGTCTCGTCTTTAGTGATGTACGTATATATATAGTACATATTCAAAAGCTAATTAACTAATCGATAATTCATCCAAATAGTGAAATACGTTGTACTACGTACATATGAGGTAATATACGATGACGATCGTTGAGTAATATAATTAACCAAGTCTTATATATTACTGGTCCGTCGTCTTGAATATATGTCTCGTCTAGTGATGTACATAAATAGTACGTATTCAAAAGTTAATTAATTAATCGATCGATAATCCATCCAAGTAGTATGGAATACATTGTATAGTAACATAATTGTTGAGTAATGTAACGAATCAATAATGTAACCGAGTTTATGAAATATGTTGATGATTAAATAATTTTTATTAATTACTTTTGATTTTTTTTAAAAAAAAACCGACCTCAAATGGTCGGTTTTATCAAAAAATACTTTATTAAAAATTTATTTTTTAGTAAAACCGACCTCAGTTGGTCGGTTTTTTAAAAATTTTATTTTATTAAAACTGACCACATTTGGTCGGTTTTTGCAATTTTTTTAATTTCATTTAGCTAAATACCTAACACTCACACACTCTAACACACATTCTCTCTCTCTCCCCGACAACCCCCCTTCTCTCTCCCCGACAACCACCCTCACACCTGTCACGACCCAACTACCGGGTCGTGCGGGCACCTACTCTAATCCACCTAGATAGGAGAACCCTTACCACCCGAACCAACAGGCAATGCAGAAAAGAAAATAAACCATTAAATAAGTCCCTTAAATACACGAGTAATCCTTTTTACAAATAGTTTAGAAAAATAAACGACTTAAAGAATTTGCGAAAAACATTTACAATATGAAACAACCTCCCCAGAACCTAGTCTAAGCCGGTACACGAGCTTCTACAAGATGAGTATATGACATAAGATGACATAATTCCCACCATAGAAGGAAAGAAGGAGTTGCTGGAAGATTACTGCAATCCTGAACCTGTGAAACATCACCAATCTTGCAACCAGACTATACCCAAAAAGGTATAGCAAGAGTAGAATTAGTACAAACACACGTACTGGTAGGCATCATCGGCTGACCCGAATTCACTCCTACCATCATATAAAAATCAAGATAAAATGCACAAGGTAAATGCTTCACCCCTTTCAACATCACTTTTATCAATCCCCTCTTTCGGAACCGACCATCCTAACCTTTAGATTTACCATGTCACCTTGCCACCTAGACTTCCCAAGTCACCTCCTTGACTAAATAATCAGACTTAACCCGGCTAACTGCCCAACCAAACCACTTATACCCGTAGTATAGTTACCAGTCTCCGGACCCTTTGCGAACCTCTAGGACAACTTTCCATCCTGGTTACAACAACCAACAACTACGATCCCAGACTTTCAGTCTTACTCCCAATTTACCAATCACATGGAATTCATCTAGCAACCATTGACACATTCAATAACAACAACAAATTCATATCTAAATCCCTCTCTAATCTCGAAACCCGGACCTTCCAAGGATCCTCTAACCACACCTAAGTGTTCAACAAACTAACCGGTCTACGCCAAGACCCACCCTTAGCTTGTTAACCACAAATAATTCCTGACCGCTATTAGTACACTTAATGACAACAGTTTGTGAACTTATAACCTCTTTTACATAGCCCGGACCCACTCGGATCCCCCTAACACATCTAGGTGTTAACATGGAAAACCCGATCTACACCAAGACCAACTAATAATTAACATAATAACCTAGCCTACACCAAGACCAACCGATAACATAATATAACCACCCGGCCTACACCAAGACCAAACCCATAATATAATATAACAACCTGGCCTATACCAAGACCAAACTAACAATATAATAACCCGACCTACACCAAGATCAAAATGATAACATAATATAACCACCCGGCCTACACCAAGACCAAACCCATAATATAATATAACAACCCGACCTATACCAAGACCAAACTAACAATATAATAACCCGGCCTACACCAAGACCAAAATAATAACATAATATAACTACTCGGCCTACACCAAGACCAAACCCACAATATAATATAACAACCCGGCCTATACCAAGACCAAACTCACAATACAATAACCCGGCCTACACCAAGACCAAACTCACAATATAATATAACAACCCGGCCTATACCAAGACCAAACTCACAATATAATAACCCAGCCTACACCAAGACCAAATATAACAGAATTCCCGGCCTCTCACGAACCATAAGCAATTATCATATTTCAATAAAATAGCCCGGTACACTCACGGAACCAATAATAGTTAATGCAACACAACGATAAAATGCAATGATGCAACAAAAGTAACCCGCACTAGGCGTGGTACTCGAGCCAACCGTTAGTGTATCCCATACCAGGCGTGGTACCCGAGCCAACCGTTAGTATATTTTGTATCATGCATGGTACCCGAGACAACCATTTGTTATACCTGTACCAAGCGTGGTAGTCGTGCCAACCGTTAGTATAACTGTACCAGGCGTGGTACCCGAGCCAACCGAATGTCAACAGTTCACAGTCAAATAATGAGCACACAACTTGTAAACCAACAAGTAACAAACTGTTCAACTCACAAACTGTAAGACATGACCCTTAGACATTCTACACAATTTCATCTAAGCAATGCAATTCACACAAACACTTAGATAGGAGTACAAAACATACAACATGCATAGGAGTCGTGAGCCATCACCTACCCCATTCTGGGTACACTATGAACCGTCAAATCCCGTCCAAAGACTAACCCCTGTTCTCCCTTTTTAAACATGCAGTTAATTACATTTATTCCTGACCCTCTTCCTAGGACCAAATACAACCTGGGAAAACCCTTCTAGCCTTAGAACACAACCAAACAATTATCCAAATTATACCAATTAGTCCGGAACTTCCGTTCCTTACACATTTATTAATTACTAACCCTTTTCCGATTCCTCAAACCTTACGATATTCTAATTCCCGCATTTTATTAGGAAAAACACACAATTTAAGCAATGCCTAGAATATCCCCACACCCTATTCCCATTCTATCATTTCCAAAGAAATCCAACAATTCAACAACTTTCTCCAGAATCCGTGCCCGAAGGCCTAACCATGGATTCTCCCTTTCATTCTATACAATAATACGAAATGAAATTGGTCAATCTACTCTTGGAAGAAACCTAGCCTACCTGGATGCCGAGCAGATATTTCAAGCCCTTTCTGGCTCCGTGAAAACATTCCCTGAAGATTCTGTAGGCCCAAATCCATGGTTTTGCATCCCTTTTACCAGAATTCCTCCTTCCCATGGCTCCCAAGCCTTGGAGCAGCCTAGGAGGGTTCTTGGAGTAACCCTCGTCTATTTTTGGGGGGTTGAATGGGAGAGAATAAAATTAAAAGCCCGTTTTCTTGGTTTTCTAATCCCGTCGCTCCGCTATAGCGGTCTCTGCTCTGCTATAGTGGTCCCGCTATAGCGGAAAACTCCCGCTATAGCAGTCTTAAGTGGTGTTGACTGCCTTGACCACCGCTATAGCAGTATTTTCCACCGCTATAGCGGAGGCCGCTACCGCGGATGGTTGTACTCATCACGGATAGAATATTCATAAATCTCCCAATTTTGGCCATTTTATGACACACTTACTTTCTCGACATTCCGGAACAACCTCTTCACGTCAACCTCGATTCTGGGAGTTCTACTTACCCGAATTTGATTTCGAAAAGTCCCCCGGACTCTTCTATATCTTAGCTATAAGGAAAACTAGCTCAAAACAAGACATTTAACCCAATCCTTACCCGGATTGTCCTAAACCATACCTCGCTCCAAAACTGGCCGAGACTAGCCTAGCCCAGAATTTTCAACTCCCAAACTCGGAATTTTTCTAACCCAAAACTTGGCACGAATGGTTTACCCATAATGACGAACCCAATCATTACAACACCCCTCCCTCTGGTGCCCCTTCCTCCGGCGTCCCCCCTCCGGTGTCCCCCCTTCTCGTCTTCCCCCTCCTCCGCTTTCCCCCTCCTCTGCTTTCCTCCTCCTCCGCTTTCCCCCTCCTCCGTCCCCTTCTCTCTCCCCGATGGCGTCTGCTGCTGCTGAAGATGATTGCCGCCTGCTGCTGCCTGCCATCGCCGCCGCCGCCTGCCGCCTACTATTGTCGCCTGCCGCCGTTGCTGTTGCTGCTCCGGTGGGGGTCCATCAAGGTAAGTAATTTTATTTTACTTGTTAATTAATTATAGTTATTAAATTAGGGTTTATCATTGTTAATTTTAGTTACTAAATTAGGATTTATCATTTAACTAGGACTTATCATTGTTAATTTTAGTTACTAAATTAGGATTTATGATTTAATTAGGGTTTATTATTGTTAATTAGTTTGTCGGATATGGTGGATGTGAACTAGTGAATTTGAATAGTGAAGTCGTGAATTGAAATGTGAACTAGTGACTTAGAATAGTGAAGTATAATGACTTGAAATTATGAACAAGTTACTTAAAATAGTGAAGTATAGTGAGTTCAAATTGTGAAGTAGTGACTTATAATGAATTGGAATAGGGAACTTAGTCTTTAATTTAGTTTATTTAATTATTAGCGTGATAATGTGTTTCTTTAGCATAAGTGTCAACACTAGTTGATCCTATTGATGACAAAATTAATTTTCTTGTAAGATCAATTTATGTCCACCTAGTGTTGACACTTAATCTTTAATTTGGTTATAATGTGGTTGATTAGCATAAGTGTCAACACTGGTTGATCCTATTGATGCCAAAATTAATTTTCTTGCAAGATCAATTTGTGTCCATCTAGTGTTGATACTTAGTCTTTAATTTGGTTATAATGTGGTTGATTAGTATAAGTGTCAAGACTAGTTGATCCTATTGATGGCAAAATTGATTTTCTTGCAAGATCAATTTGTGTCCATCTAGTGTTGACACTTAGTACTAATTAGCATCCTTGGGTTGGGTTTTATTAGCTTGGCATCCCAGACCTTGTCTGCTTTATGGTTGTAGTATTCGTTTTAGTTGGTAGTATTACCCTTGTGGCCCTTGGTGGTCTTGATTATGCCTCTGGACCATAAATGGTGGGTTATTTGGGAATGTCCTGAGTCCCGGACATCGATATCTCGATTATAGAGCTAGTTATGTATGTTGTAGAGCGATTGGAGCCTGTGCAGGGCCGATAGATTTATTTGTGAGCCGTTGGGCTGCTGATTGTGTTTGGCACATCATTATCATGCATATAAACTGAAATTATGAACTAGTGACTTAAAATTGTGAAATTTAGTAAGTTGAAATTGTGAACTAGTGACTTAAAATAAGTAAAGAGTAGTTAGTTGTTAGTTGAAATTTTGAACTAGTGACTTAAAATAGTGAAGTGTATTAAGTTAAAATTTTGAACTAGTGACTTGAAATAAGTAAAGTGTAGTTAGTTGTTAGTTGAATTTTGAACTAGTGACTTAAAATAGTTAAGTGTAGTAAGTTAAAATTTTGAACTAGTGACTTAAAATAAGTAAAGTGTAGTTTGTATTAAGTTAAAATTTTGAACTAGTGACTTAAAATAAGTTAAGTGTAGTTTGTATTAAGTTAAAATTTTGAACTAGTGACTTAAAATAAGTTAAGTGTAGTTTGTATTAAGTTAAAATTTTGAACTAGTGACTTAAAATAAGTAAAGTGTAGTTAGTTATTAGTTTAAATTGTGAACTAGTGACTTAAAATAAGTAAAGTGTAGTTTGTATTAATTAAAATTTTGAACTAGTGACTTAAAATAAGTAAAGTATAGTTTGTATTAAGTTAAAATTTTGAACTAGCGACTTAAAATAAGTAAAGATTAGTTTGTATTAAGTTAAATTTTGAACTAGTGACTTAAAATAGTGAAGTGTATTAAGTTAAAATTTTGAACTTGTGACTTAAAATAAGTAAAGTGTAGTTAGTTGTTAGTTGAAATTTTGAACTAGTGACTTAAAATTGTGAAGTGTAGTAAGTTAAAATTTTGAACTAGTGACTTAAAATAAGTAAAGTGTAGTTTGTATTAAGTTAAAATTTTGAACTAGTGACTTAAAATAAGTAGAGTGTAGTTAGTTATTAGTTGAAATTGTGAACTAGTGACTTAAAATAGTGAAGTGTATTAAGTTACAATTTTGAACTAGTGACATAAAATAAGTAAAGTGTAGTTAGTTGTTAGTTGAAATTTTGAACTAGTGACTTAAAATAGTGAAGTGTAGTAAGTTGAAAATTTGAACTAGTGACTTAAAATAAGTAAAGTGTAGTTAGTTGTTAGTTAAAATTTTGAACTAGTGACTTAAAATAGTGAAGTATAGTAAGTTGAAATTTTGAACTAGTGACTTAAAATAAGTAAAGTGTAGTTTGTATTTGTCAGGACCCAACCCGTTGTGAGTGGCACCCACCCAACCCCCGGATGAGCGAACCAATAGAGTTCAACCCTTGCCTAGACTAACAGCCTAAAACCAGCAAGCAAAAAGTAAACTAGCAATCAAACGAATCAAAAACTAATCATAATAATGAATCTGCGGAAAATCTCACCTAGGAACTGAAAGTCATCGTACCAAATAACAATACCAAATATCTAGAATACGGGGATGTAACCCCAAAAGATAAAATGAAATAGTTTTAAGTCCAAAACAAATGGACTGAAACTCTAAGGATAACCCAAGGTAGCTCGAATCAAGCAGCTCACCCTTGAAAGTCAGAATCGTCGGTGCTAAAGATAAGGTCGCGTCTCAGCCGCTGGAAGATTTCTTGTACTCACCAAAAGAAAAGCAAGTGCAGTATCAGTACACCAACACTGTGTACTGGTAGGATCATCATCCAGTTTTCAAGTAAATAGTATATACACAGTACAACAAATTCAAGTAAATATATGGAAAACATGCAACAAGTCAACACTTCCTAGACTACAGTCTCCACCTACCTTGTTCCCGCATGAAGTCCATCTCTTACAGTTCTATACCACAAACATGTACCAATAACCATACCTTTCCGTCTAGCCCGGACCCACCCTGGAATTCCCTCTAGAGAATTACCAAAAGTAATGATCAACCCGGCCTAAACCAAGACCAACACAGCAGTTATACAACAGTTCCCAGCCACTCAAGGACCACCAAACAATAGCACCTTTTAATAAACAACCCGGTCCACTCACGAAACCAATATCAGGTATTACATTCAGTAAAATAACCCAGTCCACACACGGACCAATAACAATTAATGTAATACAAAAGTCAATATGCAATAAAGTAAACCCGTACCAGGCGTGGTACCCGTGCCAACTAATTGTTATACCCGTACCAGGCATGGTACCCGTGCTAACCATTTGTTATACCCGTACCAGGCGTGGTACCCGAGCCAACCAAATGTCAATAAACACAGTCAATAGATGAACACACACAACTTGTAAACCCAACAAGCAAACACCGTTCAACACAGACTATAAACAGGAACCTAGACATTCCACACAACTTTCCTAAGCAATGTAAAGAATACAATCACTTAAACATGAGTACATGAATATACAACATTCACAGAAAATCATAAGCCATCACCTACCTCGAAATGATCCAAGCTCTATTCAACCCGAGCTTTCCCGTGTTCTGGATTCCTCTCTCATTTTTGGTCTAAAAACAACACTCAGTACAAACAATTAACATACAAGGGCTGCACATTACCCGTATTATACCAAATCCCCAAACCCCAGGCCACCCATGATCATCCCACCCTTTTCTCGGGCTTTCCCACCATTAATTCTCCTAGTTCTATCATTTTTATGGATAAAAACGAAGAATTTAATAACCTATGATCATTTTAACATACTTTTATCAACAGCCAAGAACGTACATGCTTGGAACCCTCTTCTTTCCCCGAATTCCACCATTCCTAGGTTATGCCAACCTTTCCCCAAATTTCCTCCTAGCAATTCTACCGCATAGGAAACGTAATACAAAGGTTGGGGAACGAAAACCTTACCTTAGGGAAGAATTTTGACGAAAAAAGGAAGAAAAACGCCTGGAATCGCTTAGCCCTTCTCCCAAAATGAAGTTGTAAAAAACTAAATATTTTGGGAACTATTTCTACATTAATATCTCATCGGCCCGCTATAGCGGTCCCACTATAGCGGATGACATCTGCTATAGCGGTCTTAAGTGGGGTTGACCGCCCTTGACCACCGCTATAGCGGTATTTTCCACTGCTATAGTGGAGGTCGCTACGGCGGACCGGTGCGCTTGTCATGGACAGAATGTATTGAAATCTCCTAGTTTTGGCCATTTTACAACACACTTGCTTTCCCCGATGACCCAAAATAATCCCTTCACGTCAAACGCGATTTTGGGAGTTCTACTTACCCAAATTCGATTCCGAAAAGTCCCTCGGACTCCTTTATGTCTTGGCTACGTGAAAAAATAGCTCAAAACAAGACACATAGACCAATCCTTACCCGGATTTACCTATACTCTACCTCGCTCCAAAACCAGCTGAGGCTAGCCTAGCCCAGAATTTCGAACTCCCAAACCCGAAGTTTTCTAACTCTAAAACTTAGCACGATTGGACTACCCGTAATGACGGACCCAGTCATTACAACAGATACCAATTTACCCATTGTTCATCCCCAAATGATCAAACCCAAAATTACAAAATAAAAGGAGAAAAGTGTAGTACCTGTATCCTCAAATAGTTGAGGGTACTTGTCCCGCATGTCCTTCTCGATTTCCCAAGTGGCTTCCGCAACCAGACGATGCTTTCACTGAACCTTCACCATATCAATCACCTTTGTCTCAACCTCCGGACACCCCGAGAAAGAATCAAAACTGATTCCTTCTCATAACGAAGACCCTTATCAAAAAGTACCTTATCCCATTTGATGATGTAATCCCCATCCCCATGGTATCGCTTAAGCATGGATACATGGATTACCAGATGGACGCCCGACAAACTAGGTGGCAGTGCTATCTTATAAGCCACTGGCCCCATAATTTCAAGAACTACAAATGGACCGATGAACCGAGGGCTAAGCTTTCCCTTCTTACCAAACCGCATAACCCCTTTCATTGGTGACACCTTCAACAATACCTGTTCACCAGCCTGAAAGTCCATGTCCCAAACCTTGTGGTCTGCATACTCCTTCTGTCTTCTTTGAGCAGCCAGTAACTTGGTTTATATTCCCCTTACGTTTTCCTGCACTTCCTTCACTAAGTTTACGCCCGGAGCCTTTACATCACCTTTCTCAAACCACCCAACCGGTGATCTGCAGTTCCTCCCATACAGTGCCTCGAATGGTGCCATATCAATACTGGAGTGGTAGCTATTGTTGTACTAGAATTCGCACAATAGTAGAAACTGGTCCCAATGACCCCGAAGTGTATCACACATGCTCTAAGCATGTCCTCCAATACCTGGATCGTCCTTTCCGACTGACCATCAGTATGAGGATGGAAGGCTGTACTAAAGGTGAGTTGTGTATCCAACTCTTCATGTAACTTTCCCCAGAACTTAGAAGTAAATTTTGTACCTCTGTCTGAAATGATGGAAAATGGTACCCCATGCAGTCTCATAATCTCCTTCACGTAGATCTTAGCCAATTGCTACAAATTGTAATCTACCCTGACTGGAATGAAATGAGCGGACTTGGTCAGCCTGTCAATAATGACCCAAATTGAGTCATACTTCCCTAATGTCTTAGGAAGACCCACCACGAAATCCATGGCTATCCTTTCCCACTTCTACACCAGAATTGGCATTCTCTGAAGTAGTCCTACAGGTCTCTGATGTTCGCACTTTAGCTGCTGGCAGTTCTGACATTTGGACACAAAATCCACTGTCCCTTTTCATCCCGGGCCACCAGTAATACTGCCTCAAGTTTCTGTACATTTTGGTCACACCCGGATGAATTGAGTACCGTAAACTATGGGCTTCCGCCAAGATTCTTTGAATTATATCATCAACCTGAGGAACACAAATCCTCTCCCTAAAATGCAACACTCCACCCGAGTCTAACATGATATCTCTGGACTCCTCGGATATTACCTTACCTCGTAACTTACCCAGCTTCGGATCCTGAAACTGTTTCGCCTTTATTTTCTCTATGAAGGTGGCCTTGACCTCAATGCTGGCCAACAACCCACCTTGATCTGAAACACCCAAGTGCATGAACTTGGACTCCAAAGCCCAAATTTCCTTAGCTAATGATCGTTTGGATGCATCCAAACAAGCCAAGCTACCCATGCTAACAGTTTTCTGGCTTAATGCGTCTGCCACCACATTAGCCTTAGCCGAATGGTACTGAATGGTCACATCATAATCCTTCAATAACTCGATGGTCAGATTCAAATCCTTTTGAGTGAAAACATGCTGCAGACTGTGATGATCTGTGAATAGCTCACACTTGACACCATAAAGTTAGTGTCTCCAGATTTTCAATGCAAAAACCACCGCTGCCAACTCTAAATCATGAGTTGGGTAATTCCTCTCATGCACCTTCAACTGCCTGGATGCATAGGCTATCATATTCCTATCATGCATCAACACAGCACCCAAACCAGAATGTAAAGCATCACAGTAAACAACAAAGTCTTTACCTTCAACCGGCAAGGACAAAATAGGGGATGTGGTCAAAAGTGTCTTGAGCTTTTGGAAGCTCTCCTCGCACTTGTCGGACTACACGAATGGTACCTCCTTCTGTGTCAGCCTGGTTAGGTGAGTAGCAATAGAAGAAAAAATCTTAACAAACCTCTGGTAGTGCACCGCGAGCCAAACAAAACTTCTCACCTCGGTTATAGAGTTAGGCCGAACCCAACTCTTGACTGCCTCAATTTTCTAGGGATCCACCATCACCCCCTTTTCTGACACTACATGCCCCAAGAATGCCGTG
Source organism: Jaltomata sinuosa (assembly GCA_003996215.1). Classification (NCBI taxonomy): domain Eukaryota; kingdom Viridiplantae; phylum Streptophyta; class Magnoliopsida; order Solanales; family Solanaceae; genus Jaltomata; species Jaltomata sinuosa. Next base: position 69,779 of record QJPP01007414.1, read on the forward strand.
GAAGTTAACCAAAACTCACCCTTAGTGAATTTTGTATAAAGCTTTTGGTGCCTCAAGATATCCAGCACAATACGAAAATGATTAACATGCTCCTCCCTACTCTTAGAGTAGATCAAAATATCATCGATGAACACGATAACGAAGGAATCCAAGTAGGACTTGAACACCCCATTCATCAAACTCATGAATGCTGTCGGCACATTGGTCAAACCAAATGACATTACTAAAAACTTGTAATGCCCAAAGCAAGTCTGAAAAGCAGTTTTCAAAATGTCCTCCGGGCTAATCTTTAACTGATGGTACCCTGACCTTAAGTCAATTTTCGAAAATACCTATGCACCCTGAAGTTGGTCAAACAAATCATCTATACGGGGTAGAGGGTACTTATTCCGGATGGTCACCTTGTTCAACTGTCTATAATCTATGCACATCCGCATACTACCATCCTTCTTCTTTACAAATAAAACTGGAGCACCCCAAGGTGAAGCACTGGGATGTATGAATCCCTTATCTAGGAGTTCCTACAACTGAGTCTTAAGTTCCCTTAACTCTACCGGAGCCATATAATACAAAGGAATGGAAATGGGATGAGTGTCTCGCTCCAAATCAATACAAAAATCTATATCCCTGTTTGGAGGCATACCAGGCAAGTCCGCTGGAAACACATCTAAAAATTTGGAAACCACTGAAACAGACTCAATAGGTGGGGACTCCACACTATCATCCTGGAGATGAGCCAAAAAGGCTAGACACCCCCTCCCCACTAGCTTCCTTGCCCGGACAAACGATATTATCTTAACTGGCTTAGGCCTGTACACACCTTCCCACTCTAGTCTATCCTTACCCGGAATCTCTAGAGCCACAGTCTTGGTGTTACAGTTCAACACAGCATGATAAGGAGATAGCCAGGTCATACTTAAGATAATATCAAAATCAGCCATATTCAGAATTACCAAGTCTATCCAAGTATGTAACCCCACAAACACAACAGAACAGTCACGATATATATGAGTCACAACCACAGACTCTCCAACTGGGGTAGAAACATAGATAGGGGAATCAAGGATATCGCAAGTCAAACCCAGCCCCAAAGCAAAACTCACAGACACATTATGTAGCGCCTGGATCAAATAATACAGAAGCCATTTTATCACAGACAAGAATAGTACATATGATCACTGCATCTGAGGCTTCTGCCTCGGTCCTCCCTGGAAAAGCATAGTAATGAGCCCGATCACCAATCTGGGCAACTCCCTGGACCAGATGCGCCTCACCCCTGCCTGCGCCACCATTCCCTCGGTCTCCCCGACCTCCCTGGAAATTACCTTGCCCACCATGTGGACGACCCCTAGCATTACCGCCTCTGCCTGCCGAAACCACTACTCTAGTCTGCTGCTGACCCTGATTACCTATCTACCTATGTGGACACTCCCTCTTAAAGTGGCCCAGCTCACCATAATAGAAGCAACCATGATCAAAAGTAAGTCTGCTAGCTGATGTATAGGATGCTCTCTGGCCTCTAGGAGCTGAAGATTGAACTCCCTAACGACCACCTGTAGTAGCTGGCAGAGCTGACTGAATAGGACAGGTCGGATAAGCCTGCTGATGCTGGCCTCTGTAGTATGAACCACCACAGTTTCCCTCATTTCGGGGCTTCTTGCCTAAAGCCTTAGCCTGCCCCACTTGCCTAACTCCCTCAATCTTGTTCACATAATCCACCACATCATTAAAGCCCTTTCCTGAAGAAGTCATATGCACCGACAGTACCTGCAGTTCACTATTCAGACCCTTGACAAACAACTGGACTCGTTCCTCCTCAGAACCCAACATCTGTGTAGCAAAATGAGACAATGCATGGAACTTAGCCTCATAAGCCGAGACCGACATGCTACCCTGCTCCAAGTTCAGGAACTCATCTTTCTTCCGGTCCCTCAAAGTACGAGGAACGTACTTCTCTAGAAACAACGCGTGGAACTGCTCCCAATTTAGTGGAGGTAGAATAGAAGTTCGACACTCAACATGAGGCCTCCACCACTTCTTGGCATCACCCTGCAGCTGAAAAGTGACAAACTCAACCCCATGCTGACGTACAATACCCAACTTGTGCAACCTCTCATGGAAATCCAGGATGAACTCATAGGCATCCTCCTTGTCTGTACCCTGAAACGTCGTAGGTTTCAAAACTTAAGGAACTTAGTCAGCATCTCATGCTCATTACCTGTCATCACTGGGCCTAGCATTGGCCTGAGAAGATCATTTGTGCCCGAAGCTGTGTCCATCCTAGGTGTAGTAGTAACCACTGGCTGAGTGTCCAAGCCCTGATTTGTATAAGCTGCGGGTATGGCTCCAGCACCAACCAACCCACTCAGGATATCCCACGCCTGCTAAAAAGCTTCCGGTGTCATAATAGGAAGGCCTGAACCCCCAACCGGTGCCGCCTCCACTTGAGACCCTTCATCCCCTACAACCATATCTTCTACATCCACATCCACATGATCCGAAGGTGGGGGAGGGGTTACCTCGCGTGCAGCAGCAGCTCAAGCTCCACCCCTGGTGGGTGCGGCTCCAGCTCATCTCCTTCCCCTTCCCCTACCTCTACCACGAACTACTGGGCCCGCCGCTAGGACCACTGGCCTTTCTCAATTGTTCCTTTTAGTAACTATCTGTGGACAGAAGAGTGAATGAGGTTAGATACCAACTTGTATCACCAGATACCAATTGGAATCGAGTTATAGCACGAAGGAAAGAAGGAAGAGATAGTTTTTCCTAAAGCCCCATAGCCTCTCGAAGAAAATTACGGACGTCTCAGCACCATTCCGCAAGACTCTACTAGACCTGTTTGGTACGACGAGATCAATGAACCTAGGCTCTGATACCATATTTTTTCACGACCCAACCCGTCGTGAGTGGCACCCACCCAACCTCCAGATCAGCGAACCAATAGAGTTCAACCCTTGCCTAGACTAACAGCCTAAAACCAGCAAGAGAAAAGTAAATTAGCAAGCAAACGAATCAAAAACTAATCATAATAATGAATCTGCGGAAAATCCCACTTAAGAACTGAAAGTCATCGTACCAAACATCAATACAAAATATCTAGAATACGGGGATGTGATGTGCCGGGATTCTACGACACATTTGACGCCTTTAACTAAGAATACTCAGAAGTTTTCAAGCAACTTTTGTGGTTTTTGATGTTTTATTTATATTTGCAGGAAATGGAGTTAGAGATGGAAACGGAAGAAAAAATGTTCAAAAACCACAACTGGTTAAGCCTGATGGCTGGCATGACTGACCGTCACACCTGTGACTGGCCGTCAGCTAGGCCTCTAGAACGAGACAACAATTTCATCGAGTACTGCCTAGGAGTAACGGCCCATCTGACGGCCCGTCACTGGCCTGACGAACCGTCACCCAGGCCACCAATATAAAAAGTTGTAAGTCGTCACCTGCTGGATGACTTACCTGAGAATTTTCCTGGAAGCTCACTGTTTAGCTGTGACGGCTCAATTGACGGCCCATCACATGCATGACGGTCCGTCAGGTGACCCGTCAACGTAAAGCGGGATTCCGAAAATTCTATTTTTGGACTTTATTTCCTGGACTGCTATAAATACCCAGTGTTAGGGTTATTTTATGATGGATTTTTACCCGATACTTTTTCTCATATTTTGAGTGACTTTTTGAGAGAAAAAATATGACATACACGTTTTCTTCTTCTTCTTCGATTACTCTTGGGATTTATGGCTTCTTGTTCTTGGATAATTGAAGTAAATTTCATACTATTTGTAAGAATCCTTCTCTTATTATGAATATGATTTTCTTCTATTTCTTTGATAGCATGAGTAGCTAATCTCCCACAACTAGGGTTGTGGGAGCCATGGCAAAAGTAACAATATAGATTCCGGGTAGCGTAGGGTTCAATTTATATGTTGTCACGTGGTTAATCATTCGTTATTTACATTTTCTAATGGTTGTAAGCATTAGAACATACCTAGATTTGATTTGCTTGAACAAAGAGATTAAAACTGGGAAATTTGATTAACTACGAGGATTCGAGACTACCAACTCTCGTCTTATGATTAATGCTGTAACTAGATTAATCTACTTGATGTTTAGGATTGAAATAAGAAAGTTCACCTTTCCAAGTTTGAGAGATTTGAAAAGGAAATTCATCTATTTGGTTGAGAAACGTTTAGATGATACCATTAATTCAATCACATCGTGATATACATATATAAAGAACCCGGTTAAGCTTTGAGTCGAAATTGTTACGACGCCATGGTGAACACTTCCCTAGTTCATTCTCATATTGATTAATACTCATTGAAACTCGTAAATTATTATTTGCATTGTTCAAATATTGATCACACCCCCCCCATTTACCAGAAACTATAGATTATTAGTCATCTATTTCACTAACGACTTAATTTGCACCTTATTCCCTGTGGGATCGACCCCAACCTCTGTTGGGTTCTATATTTGACAGCAACCGCTTATGCTTCTTAACTGAGGTGTAATTTGGGCGTTATCAAATTTTGGCGCCGTTGCCGAGGAATGCGGTTGTTTATTAAGTCCGGTGTGTTTATTTGACTCTTGTCATATTTCCTGCTTTTACTTTTATTTGTTGTTTTTGTTTATTACAGGGTACATAGTTGTGCATACCAAGTACCCGCCGCTCAGGTGAATCAACATTACCTTACGATCCCGAGCTTGCTAGAACGTTAAGGAGAACCATGAATGCACAACAACAAGAGGCAGCAAGACTAGTTGCAGCTCAGCAGGCCCAACAATACGTAAATGTTGATGATATTGAGGACGATGTTGGGCTGGATGATGAGGCTGCAACGGGTGATGGTAGAGCTGTGGAGCGTGTTGAAAATATAGCCCCCGCAAACCAAAGGCAGCAGCAGAGGGGTAGATGTCGGCAGAAACCAAGGCAATTTGCTTTGGATGTTGATGAGGATATCGACTTAGATGGAGTTGGTGCCACGGGCGCTATTGCGCTTCCTCCGCTATTGCCTGGGGCCAAGTTCAACATTACTAGCACAATGCTCCAGTTGTTAAGCTTAAAGGGACTGTTCCGTGGTGTTGCTGGTGATGATCCAAACCAATACCTGATGAATTTTGTGGGTATCTGCAAGTCGTTCGAATTGCCTGGAGTAAGTCAGACAGCGATCAGGATCAGGTTATTTCCGTTGTCTCTGTCTGATGAGACAATATTATGGTTGACAGAGCTAACCCCCGACTCTATCACAACCTGGGGAGAGTTGAAAGGAGCTTTCCTAGAAAGGTTCTTTCCTCCCTCTAGGATGATACAGTTGAGGGATGAAATTAGCAACTTCAGACAACAATCTCATGAGGCTTTACATGAGACCTAGTTGCGATTCAAGAAAAAGCTGACACAATGCCCAAACCATCAGTTGACCGATAATTTTTTGATGCAGACATTCTACAGGGCACTGAATTCGGCTACCAAGCCGACACTGGATAATGCAGCAGGTGGAGCATTTATGGGTCTTACCTTTATCTATGCCACAACTATTTTGGACCGGCTCACTAAAACCAACAGGGCTTGGCAGACACAGGATACAATGGTAGCTGCTAGTACTTATGCAGTCGGTATGTCAGCAGAACAGCGCAGGAAAGAGGAAGAGCGGGACCAAGATATGGCCCATCTGAAAATGCAAATGGACCTACTGACAAAACATTTGTTGTCAGGAGGTATGGAGAAAGTGAAAGCTGTGGGTTCCCAAGGTAGAGCAGCAGAGTTTGAATCTGATGAGGAGGCAAATTATTTGGGTGGTTTCCAGGCTTATGGCCAAGGAAACCAAGGTCGGAACAATTACTCTGAAAAGACAAGTTATAAGAGTTGAGAACAAGGTGATTGGAGGAGCAAAGAAGATAGAGGTGGATTATACATACCACCTGGGAATCGTGACAAAGCTAGCAATGAGTCAGGGACGTCCAAACTAGAGAATATGATGACTAAGATGCTGTTGAAATCATTGACTTCAGTCAACATTCTTATCTGTCGTGTTTGAAATTAAATTCCGACAGTTCTGTTAGCTCCAGAGCATGGACTTTAGTCTAGTTGGACCTTTGGTCGGGATCCGGGAGCTTTTCAGCTTGAAATTCTCTCTCGTTCTGTGTTTTCAGGCCAGTTGGGCTTGTAAGGTTGACTTTGGTCAACATTTAGAGAAGACGAACTCGGATGGAAATTCCATCAGTGCTGTTAGCTCTGGAATGTCGAGTTTAGGTTAGGTAAGTGGTTGGTTTGAGTCCCGAGTGAGCCGGGCTCATTTTGGGTGTTAAGTTAGTTTTAATAATTGTTGACTTAGGATAACATTCCTTCGGGACGACCTCGTATGTAAGTTTCATCGATTTTGTTGCATCCAGAACATCATTTCCACTCTAGTAGAATATTTGGTTTGTGTGTATCGAGCTTCGATTGTGCCCAGAATCTCTCGTGAAAGTTTTTCATTTCGCTGGTTATTCTGCAGCAGAAGTATTTAGCGCCAATGGTGCTCGGGCAGCACGATCGCGCTAGCCTATGATTTTCCTTTCAGCACGATCGCGCTAGGACAGCGCGATTATGCTGGTGTGTGATCCTCCCTTCAACACGATCACGCTAGGACAACGCGATTGCGCTGGTCTGCGACCGACAACTTATAAAGCCTTTTCCTCGATTTTTAAGACCTCTTGTCTCATTTCCTCTCACTCCAAACTTATTTCCCTTCTTAAAACTTTCTCCAAGTCAATTCCAGCCATCGAACTTTATCAAATTGAGGATTTCATTGTTTCCCTCTTCGTTTGGTAAGTGTTCTCCTTGAATTTCTTCCTTTCCATGGATAAAACCTCCATTGATGAACTTCTTGAGCTTGTGTTTTTTCTTAGTTTTAGTTGCTCATTTGGGACTGCATGATCGTGATTTCGTGGAATTCGTTTCGTAGACTTGCCTCATCCATCTCCTTGTGGTAAGCGAATTCTCCCTTTAATTCTGGTATTTCTTCTTTAAATTTCCCCTTTAATCCTCGTAGTTTGTGGGCTTTGAGCCCTTGTAATGGTCCATTTTTGCTCAAATTTGGAGAATGTTGTCGCCAGATTGTGGGGAACACTGTGGTGTTTTTTGTTTTTGGCTTCAGGTTGCAGGGTTCACGGGCCCGCTTGTGACCCAGATTTTGACCTGATTATGTTTATAGCATCATGGGTATCGTTGGTTTTATATTGATGCATATATTATTTTGTTGATAGTATTTTTTATAATTTAGGGCTTCTCGGAGCAGTTTGAGCTTAGATGACGCCGTTCCTGCAGCTAGTCGATGACGACAGGTAGGTTATGGCTTTCCCTACCTAGACTCTGCGTATATACGCTATAACTGCATTAATTAGCATCCTCGTGTTGGTTTTCTAGGTTGGTACCCTAGACCGTGTCCATCTCTTCTATCTGCTTATTTCATGCGTTATTTGCAGTATTCGTTGTAGTATTGTAATATTACCCTTGTGACCTCGTGTGGCCTTTGTTTATGCCTATGGACCATAGACAGTGGGATATTTGGGAATGTCTGCGAGTTTCAGACATCGTGATATTAATTTAGGTTGGGTATCGGTGCTGTAGAATTGATGGTGCCTGTACAGGGCTGATAGGAATGCTTGTGAGGTATTGGGCTAACCTATTGTTTGTGAGCATATCATTCATGCAAAGGATTTTCCACATGTTTTTACTATTGTTTAGCTTCGGGTCTACTAAACTGATTTTCTAATTGCATGGCCGGAGGGGCCCATTTTCAGTATAAAAGATTATAATAGAGATGTTATAGTGATTTTATCACCGGTTTTCATACTTACACTAGACTCAGCGAGGCCGGGTGCTAGACCTATTTTACTACTGATTTTCAGACTATACTAGACTCGGCGAGGTCGGGCGCTAGAGTTATTTTACTACTGACTTAGACTGGGCTATGCTTCGGGCACCCTTTGTTGGAATTTTTGAGACTTGACTTACTGATTTAGACCCAAATACACTTTGGGCACTCTTTATGAGGGTTTTTGAGATCACTACTACTATTCTAGACTCGGTTCAATTCTGGGCATGTAATACGAGGTTCTGATTATTGAGATATTCTTTGAGATTCTCATTTTTAGTATGTAGTCTACGAGTAGACCTTCATTGTAATGACTAGATCCGTCGTTATTTTAGAAATCACGTCATCACAAAATTTTGAGAAATGATTAAATATGTTTTAAACTAAGTGGGTTTGATGAGACGAAAAATTTCAGATCTTTGGAAATTATCTGGGCTGATGTCACTCTGCTATAGCAATATTTATTCCGCTATAGAACTACCGCTGTAGCGAAAGGTCGTCCACTATAGCAGAAGGTCGGGAGGCAGTAGCCTCAGAATGGGATTTTAATAAAAGACTTCTCCTTCTCAGTTGGAAAAGGTACGAGGGTTAGTTAAAAAATCCTCCTAGACTACTCCAAGTCTTGGGAGCCATGAGGAGGAGGGATTAGGGCTTAAAGGATGCAAAACAATGGATTTTGAGATCGCTATCCAGCTGGGAATGCCTTCACGGAGCCAGAAATTATATTGCGCAACTGCTTGGCATCCAGGTAGCCTAGGTTTTCTTATCGAGTAGATTGACCTATTTATATCTTTATACTTATTGTATAGTTGACAATGGGAATTCATGCTTATGCCTTCGGGCACGGAGTCTGGTGGAGTGTGGTTTTGGTTATGTGTGCACTAGGTTTTGGTTGGAAAGGATTATCGTGTTGTCATGTTTCGGGTTGTACATGTTTATTTAGGTATGGAAAAAAAGATAGAATTTGGGGACTAGGATGTCGGGAAGGTTCGAGGAACCAGAAGTGCTCGGGTGACTAAATGGCTAGGTAAAAAGGGAAATCCTAGATAATAATTTGGGAAAATGAATATACTAGTAAAAGAGTGGTTGAATTGCTAAGGCTTAGGGACATTTTCCCCCATAGAATAGTATCTAAGGAGGAGTTCGGGAATCAATATATCTACTAAATGTGTGTTAAAAAGGGGTGAACGAGGGTTTGGTCTTCGGACGAGACCTAAGGTTGAGTTGCTTAACTGGGATAAGGGTAGGTGATGGTTATTGATTTCCTTATGCATTGTATGTTCGTGTGCTTTTGTGTAAGTGTTGTATGAGGTGCACACTTAGGGAGTGTTTTATGAATGTCTAAGAGTCCGGTTATCAGTCTTCTGAAATAAACTAGGTGTTATTATTTGTTGGTCCACAAGTGTTGATTTGTTCATTGTTTATGACTATTGGATTTTTGCGAGACATTCGGTTGGCTCAGGTACCACGCCTGGTACGGGATACAAAAATGGTTGGCTCGTGTGCCACGCCTGGTATGGGTTTATTTTATTGAATTGTTGCATTCTGATGATGGTTCCATTAGTGGACCGGGTTGTGTTTCTGAAATTGTGATTATTGCATATGGTCGTTGAGAGTCGGGGTCATTATTATTTGATTGTGAGTTTAGTCTTGGTGTAGACTAGGTTGCATGTTTAATACTTAGGTGCTGTTAGGGGAATCCCAGGGTGGGTTCGAGCTATGTGGAACGAAAATGTTTATTATTGTCTTTGATTATTGATCATGGATATAAAGTAGATTACATGTCGTTGATAAGCTAAGGGAATGACTGAGAGTCTGGCGTTGTATGACTAGCTGGTATTATCATATGATAATTTGTCCAGGGATCCTTGAAAGGTCTAGATACTTGTGAGTAGTACCATAAGGGTAGTGGGTCTGGATTGATAGTTACTGAGTTGTTTCTGGGTGTATAGCCATAGGGGTTGACTAGAACAACAGAGTGGTGGTCCGGTTATTGGCTAGGGGTTGGACTAGTGTGAGGTGACTTGGGAAGTATAAGGTTAAGGTAAGGTTAAGATGACTTGGGAAGTCTAAGGTTAAGGTGACTTGGGAAGTCTAAGGTTAGTGTGACTTGCGAAGTCCTAGAAGCTAGGGGGCAGAGTCTCGAGTGAGGGAGTTAGCAGCGGAAGGAATAAGAAGTGTTAAGGAAAAATCCATAAGTAGATGTGTGTTGATATTGGGTATGGATAAAGGTGAATGTTGGAGGATGGGACTACATTGGTTAATTTCATGGTCTCCTTGATTTTCTTATATGATGGTATGGGTGAATTCAGGTCGACCGATGATGCCTACCAGTACGTGTGTTTGTACTGACTCTACTCTTGGTATACCTTTTCGCTATAGTCTGGCTGTAGGGTTAGTGATGTTTCAAAGGTACAGGACGACAAAAATCTTCAGCAGCTTCTACTCTTGTTCCATGGTGGGAGCTTTGTCAACTTACTTTTCCTTGTATTATTCCTGTAGTAGTTCTTGTACCTATTTTAGACTAGGTCTTAGGGAGGGTGATTTAAAGTCGTAAAACTATCTTATTGTATTCTTCTTAAAGGTGTTTTCCTGAGTAAAAGGTTGTAAAGGTTTTTCATGTAACAAAAAGGAAGATTTTATGGTTATACCTGGCTTTTTTGCATTTACGTGTTGGAATGGGTGGTAAGGGTTCGTCTATCTAGGTATATTGAATAGGCGCCTGCACGGCTCGGTAGGTTGGGTTGTGACAGATGGTATCAGAGCCCAGGTTATCGGTCTCCTAGTACAAGAGAAAAATATCAAATAGAGTCCTGTGGATTGGTGTGTTAACGTCCACATCTAATCCTTGGGAAGCTATGAAGCATTCTAAGAAACATATCTCTTCTTTCATTCCTTTTCGTGCGGTTCCTTTACTTTCCTGTATGGGTTGAGTCCAATTGGTATCTCTCGATTCCAATTGGTATCTCAACAAAGTGAAGGGTGTCATTGGACTTCGGTTGCGATGAGACAAGCAAGAGAAGTTGGAACCGCGAAGGTTCCAATTGGTATCTAGCCTGAGAGGTTGTGGTAAGCATGGATGACCGATCAATTGTCATCCATGGGACGAATAGGGAGTAAATTTATGTGACTTGATTTTGTTGTAGCCTAAGTTGAATTATTGTGTGTTACAGTGCTTGTATGACATACTTGGTTTGTACATAATTGGTTACCTTACTGTGAAATTATATGTCTAAAGGTCATCATAGATTGGAATTGGTATGCTTTGGTTGTGATGGAATGCTATTTGTGTGGAGTTAAAACTTTGTATTTTCTTTCAGAAAAGGGGCTTATCATTGGTTAAGATGGTAAGGGGATAAAACTTGTGACTCTAGGGAAGCTTCGGTTCCAGGACAGTCGGGACTTGGTTGGGAAACATGGGAATACGGGGGATATTCGTGTGTAATAGCGGAAATGTATTGTTGAGAATAATTTCCTTCTATGAATCTTTTATAATTGGTGATATTGAGTGCTAAGTTTTGATCTGTGCATTTCCAGAAATGGTCTTGGGGATTGTTTAAGACCATGGAGGAATTGACGGGGTTAAACAACGATAACCGGAAAAGGGGGATGTGTACACTTGCTGAATTTTTTAAAATTTCTGGACTGTTACCGTCGGGACCGCCATAGCGAAACTGCACCACTATGGTGATCCCACAATAGCAATATTTTTATCGCTATGGTGATACCGCTATAGCAGAGTGGCAACCGCTATAGCAGAAGGGTGCGGGGAAGAATCCCTATTTTCCCCTATTTTTCATTCATTCCCGGGCCTTAAAATGCAATAGTTAAGCTGTAAATTGCAAAACAAAACCAGGAATCATATATATGGCTAATATAGTATGCATATAAGGGATTTTTTTTAAAACTAGCATCCACGTGCTTTAAAACGAAAGGAAAAGGAAGGGGAAATACTGTTTAAAACAAGCCCCAAATGGGGGAGAAACCTAAAAGCAGTAAATAGTCTTAATAAAGGGGAAGGGGGAGGTCTTAAGACTCATCATCACTCAGGAAGGAGAACTCCTGCATATCCTCGGGTTCAAGTGTGGGAAGCTCCTGACCCGGGGTGATGCAAGAGAACATGGCCTTGATGGTCTTTCACATCTGGGCAAACATGCGATCCCGAGAGCGTCTCTTCTTTTTCTCCTTATCTAACTCCCTACGGAGTGCTGCAGATTCCTGAGCCGAAGGGGGATGGGTTGTACCTCCAGTGGCGGTGCCCTCTGTGAACCTTCAGACCGCGGCCAAAGTCTTCTCAAGTTGGCGGATGGTGATAGGGGGATGAGGCTGGGAAGGGGCGGGAGTGTCATCATCATCATCGTTAGCCTCCTCAACCGGTTGGCTACTCCCTGCTTCATCTACTTTCCTCTTCTTCTTAGAAGAGACCACTTTCACTCGGAGAGGGTCAAAGGTATCATCCATCTCCACCACCCTGTCTGTGTCATCCTCCGGGACATGAAACAGCCTACACAAATCAAACACCAAACCCAGAAGAGAGGGGCCCTTCCTATGACCCCAGTAGAAGTCCCTCCACTCGGAGATGATTTGTTCCCCCATATTCATAATGATTCCCTGCATAGCACAAGCAATCACCAGGGCCCTGGCATAGGTCACGTCGGTCTTATTACCCGATTGGCAGATTCTTCGGGACACCACATTTAACCATCTCCTAGCATCAGGGGAGAAGTAGACACTTGTGATACCCTCAGCACTGGGCCAGTAGACTTGGCCTCTAAACACTACATCTATCAAGGTATCTCTCAACCAGGTCATATCCCAAAGTCTGGATTTGGCATCATACGCCTTGTTAGAGACGTGAGGCACCCCTAGCACCTTATTGATAGTCTGAGCGTCCACAGGGATATCTACCCCTCGAAGCCGTATGGTAGGGTTGGGATCATCCCAACGGACGGTGGGGAGGATAACATAGAACTCCCGCACCTAGCCTGTTCACGCGGAAGGGGGATCCACTAACAAGGATTCTCAATTGAACTCTTTGATCCTGTGATGAAACTCGGCTGATTTTCCATCCACACCTATCATTCTGCAGCCCCTCTCATATCAAATTCCTACTCTCCGGTATTCCAAGAATCTCTCCTGATTGGCATCATCAGGGAACCTCTGATAAGGATACTCTTGCACAGGTTCGTTAGCCATTGGGGGTGATAACCTATAATGTAACAAGAAGGTGGGATTATAACATGATAAGGCATAAGGGATTAAGAAAAAGGGGAATTTTTTTTTCTAAGTGTTAGCCTGAGGAGCTACTATTTCGTGGTCTTCTTCCATGGCGGGTGATCGTCTGCCATAGCGGAACTGCCATAGCAGAAAAATATCGCTACGCCCAACCGTTATAGCGGGACTCATCGTCCTAGACCTCCAAGGGATGCAATAATGGTGCCCCTTGACCCAAAACTCTATTTTTAAAAATCCAAGTTCAGATCAGTATTTCTAAAGTGTTCTATAACAGTTTTCTACAAAAATTTAGGCATTATAATCCTTAAATGCCGTCCAAATCATAAGTTTTATTCAAGAACAACCCTTCACCTCCCATACTATTTTTGGCCAAAAGTTGCATAATCCTTATGCCCATAATGCTGTGGGGGAATTATGAACGTAAGGGAAGCACCCATGCTTCGGGAATTCAACAAAAATCCAACCCATTTTCAAGTTCAAAAAGGTAACTACAATGTATACCCTAAATCCTTGTTTTCTACCATAATCATGTCTAAAATCATGCAAGGAGGGAAAAGAGTGAGTAGAAGCATTTATTACCTTAAATTTCCGACATCGGGAGCGGGGTGATTAGGAGAAGAAGGTAGTATTTTGAAGGGAAATAGAGAAGAATGGGGATGAAAATCCATTTCTCCCCTATTTTAATCTGTTGCCAACCGTTATAGTGGTCGGTAAACCACTGTAGCGGTAAAATGTCCACTATAGTGGATGGTAGTCAGTTTTTGGAAAGGAAAGGTTCTCCCAGGTCTTTTCAAATTCCTTTGCTCTGACATGACACGAGGTCTCAGATTTCTTGGGTACTCAGGAAGGTACACATCATAATTTTCTCCGAATAGCTCGAAAGAAAGGAATTTCTCGTCAGAGTGGGAAATTTTGGAAATTGTCTGGGCTGACGTCACTCTGCTATAGCGATATTTATTCTGCTATAGCACTACCGCTGTAGCGAAAGGTCATTCGCTATAGCAGAAGGTCGGGAGGCAGTAGCCTCAGAGCGGGATTTTAATAAAAGACTTCTCTTCCTCAGTTGGAAAAAGTATGAGGGTTACTTTAAAAGCCCTCTTAGGCTGCTCCAAGGCTTGGGAGCCATGAAGAGGAGGGATTAGGGCTGAAAGGACGCAGAACAACAGATTTTGAGATCATTATCCAGCTGGGAACGACTTCACGGAGCCTGAAATTGTATTGCGCAGCTGTTTGGCGTCTAGGTAGGCTAGGTTTTCTTATCGAGTAGATTAACCTGTTTACATCTTTATATTGCATAGTTGAAAAGGGGAATCCATGCTTACGCCTTCGGGCACAGAGTCTGGTGGAGTGTGGTGTTGGTTATGTGTGCACTAGGTTTTGGTTGGAAAGGATTATCATATTGTCATGTTCCGAGCTGTACATGTTTATTTGGGTATGGAAAAAATGATAGAATTCAGGGACTGGGATGTCGGGAAGGTTTGGGGAACCAAAAATGCTCGGGTGACTAAATGGCTAGGTAAAAAGGGAAATCCTAGATAATAATTTGGGAAAATGAATATACTAGTAAAAGAATGGTTGAATTGCTAAGGCTAAGGGGCATTTTTCCCCATAGTGTAGTATCTAAGGAGGAGTTCGGGAATCAATGTATCTACTAAATGTGTGTTAAAAAGGGGTGAATGGGGGTTTGGTCTTTGAAAGGGACCCAAGGTTGAGCTGCGTACCCGGGGTAAGGCTAGGTGATGGTTATTGATTCCCTTATGCATTGTATGTTCGTGTGCTTTTGTTTAAGTGTTGTATGAGGTGCACGCTTAGGGAGTGTTTTATAAATGTCTAAGTGTCCGGTTATCAGTCTTGTAAAATAAACTAGGTGTTATTGCTTGTTGGTCTACAAGTGTTGATTTGTTCATTGTTTGTGACTGTTGGATTTCTGCGTGACATTCGGTTAGCTCGTGTACCACGCCTGGTATGGGATAAAATTTGGTTGGCTCAGGTACCACGCCTGGTACGGGATACTAAATAGTTGGCTCGGTTACCATACCTGGTACGGGATACAAAAATGGTTTGGCTCGGGTACCACACCTGGTATAGGTTTATTTTATTTAATTGTTGCATTCTGACGATGGTTCCATGAGTGGACCGGGTTGTGTTTCTGAAATTGTGATTATTTCATATGGTCCTTGAGAGGCCAGATCATTATTATTTGATTGTGATTTCGGGCTTGGTGTAGATTGGGTTGCATGTTTATTTCTTAGGTGCTGTTAGGGGTATCCCAGGGTGAGTCCGAGCTATGTGGAACGAAAATTTTTATTGTTGTCTTTGATTGTTGATCATGGATATAAAGTGGATTACATATGGTTGATAAGCTAGGGGAATGACTGAGAGTCTGGCGTTGTGTGACTAGCTGGTATTATCATATGGGGATTTGTCCAGGGATCCTTGAGAGGTCCAGATACTTGTGAGTAGTACCATGAGGGTAGTGGGTCTGGATTGACACTTACTGGTTTGTTTCTGGGTGTATAGCCATAGGGGTTGACTATAACAACAGAGTGGTGGTCCAGGTCTGGGCTAGGGGTTGGACTAGTGTGAGGTGACTTGGGAAGTCTAAGGTTAAGGTGACTTGGAAGTCTAAGGTTAAGGTGACTTGGGAAGTCTAATGTTAGTGTGATTCGCGATGTCCTAGGAGCCAGGGTGCAGAGTCCCGAGTGAGGGAGTTAGCAGCGGAAGGAATAAGAAGGGTTAAGCAGAATCCATAAGTAGATGGGTGTTGATATTCGGTCTGGATAAAGGTGAATGTTTGAGGATGGGACTACATTGGTTAATTTCATACTCTCCCTGATTTTCTTATATGATTGTATGAGTGAATTTGGGTCGACCGATGATGCCTACAAGTATGTGTGTTTGTACTGACTCTACTCTTGCTATACCTTTTCGGTATAGTCTGACTGCAGGGTTAGTGATGTTTCATAGGTACAGGACGATGGAAATCTTCAGCAGCTTCTACTCTTGTTCCATGGTGGGAGCTTTGTCATCTTACTTTTCCTTGTATTATTCCTGTAGTAGCTCTTGTACCTGTTTTAGACTAGGTCCTAGGGAGGGTGATTTAAAGTCGTAAAACTATCTTATTGTATTCTTCTTAAAGGGGTTTTCCTGAGTAAAAGGTTGTAAAAGTTTTTCATGTAACAAAAAGGAAGATTTTATGGTTATACTTGGCTTTTTTGCATTTACCTGTTGGAACGGGTGGTAAGGGCTTTTCTATCTAGGTGCATAGAGTAGGCGCCCGCACGGTCCGGTAGGTTAGGTCATGACATCCATGGACCCTACCATTCCTTGACCAAGAGTTGCGAGCCGAGGGTGCCAGAGGAGGGGTATACGGTGGAGTTGAGGTATACGGGTGAGACCTTCCATCGATCCTGCCTCCATTGGGCCTTTTAGGTACCGGAGGGGGTAATATACGGGTTACTATCACACTAATTTCACCACCATCATCATCATACATACTTCATTCGGATTCCACCCTTGTTTGTTATTTGCTCAGTGTACGCTCCGGTAGTGTGGGATGCTGGAGGGTTTATTTTCACTTGATTGTGTTCCTCGGTTGTATGGGCGGCCGTTGGGACTGTAGGTAGATATTATTTCTTATCTCATGTCATAGAGTTTGTTGGCCTCCGGTACTTGGTGATTTAGTGGGTTCTAGCCTGTTGAGGCTCCGATTGTTATATATTTTTGATCATTGATGGATTGGTAGGTCCCTTATTGATTTGAGGCTCTGTTTATGTGGCTTTCTGGACAGTTGTGAGCTAGTGAGTTGTATCCTTTATTGTAGTTCTGAGTAGTGGCTTTTGGTTACTTGTGGCGTAGTTTATTCCATCTTATCTTGAATGGTGTTTTGCGCATAATTCTGTTAGTGTATTGCTTCTAGCTTGAATATGATGGCTTGTTTTCCTTCATTTCCCTTGTTAACTTGAGGTTACCGGTATACCGCCCTTCTCCTTAAATTCTCTCTGTTTGTATATTGTTATTGCAAGGACTTCATGTGCGTTCTTCTTTCTTTCACCTGTATTTCTGTTATATTATATATATATATATAATATATATATATATATAATATATATATTATATATATATATATATATATATATATATATATATATCTTCTGTGACTAGCATAACATGTTTGTAATTCTTGTTGACTTCTATCCGTGCTAGTTTCCGTGTACTTTCTCTATTACTCTGTGACTGCTTCCTTGCTATCTTCTATATTACTGTTTTTATATCTTATATGCGCTCAGTCGGCCGATGATGCCTACTAGGTACCCGTTGCTTAGCAATTGGTGCTCATACTACACTTCTGCATATTTTTGATGCAAATATTAGTGTGAGCTTTCACCGTTGACCGCATGGAGACTCGTGCAGCCTTTGGATATTCGAGACTAGGGTGATCGCCTGAGGACCAGGGCTTGACCACATCTCATCTTTTGTATTGTTACTCTTTATTTATTCAGAGATAGTTGTACTTATTATTTTGTTTCTTCTTGCACTTGTATTCTATTTAGAAGCTCATGTACTATCGATACCAAGTCTTGGGGTTGGTGTATTTTCCTTATGTATATATTTTCAGGTTATTTGCTTTCGTGTTGTCTTTATCATATATCTGCTTCCGCTTATTTCTGCTTATTGTGCGTATTGGTTAGTTAGTAGCCCATTACTAACTGTTCTGGGCTACGGAGATTGGTTCACCTACTGGGGGGTTGTAGGTGTCATCATGACCTGAGAAATCGGATTGTGACAGGGGGTGAAATGGAGATGAAGTAAGAAATAGAAAAAGAAGTCAAAAAGCAAGAGAGGGAAAAAGAAAAAGTATAAAGAAAAACTTAAAATGAAAATAATAATAATTAAATTAACACGTGTCAAGCAGTGATTGGTGAGTGATTAACACTTGCTTTTTAAAATCTGGGACTGGTCTAAAAAGGGTGTATTTATATCAGTTCGAAATTGTTCAAGGGGATAATAGGAATCTCCCCCCCCCCCCACCCGCAAAGTTCAAGTGTGTAGTTTCAAATCACGTCCAACTTTAGGTGGTACTTTATGATGTTCTTATATCAATTTCACTCAGTCTTAGAAAAATACTTTCCATCCACACAGTAGCAATTTTGACAAATTTTGAGTTACCTTATTTGAATTTTATTACATTTACTTTTTAAATTATTTAAATTCTACTAATTTGGGTATTTTTAGATTTTAGAATACAACTTTGAAAACCCAAAGGAATAGATGTCATAATTTTATTGATTTATTTATTTTTGAAAGACCATAAACTGGCCAGATATTATTATATATTATTTTTTAATTTAAAAATTGACATTTTATTTACCTACAAAAGAGTAATCTTTCCATATACTTATTGGTTTTTTCCCTTTACCATTTGCTACCTTTCAACGTCTCTCTTTTTCTTTATTTTAAGTTTGTTTTATTTTTAATTTTAATTTTATTTTTAATTTTTTCGCTTATTCTCTCCTTTTGGTTTCTTACTTTCCCTCCTTTTTATTTTTTCTAAACTAAGTCCCAAATTTCTAAATTAAGTCCCAAATCATATCATAATCTTCCTCAAATCATCCTAAATCAAAAAATTTATTCTCTCCTAATTCAAAATTCTTGCCATCAATTGATTCTTTTACTATTTTAATCCTTCAATTCTGTCATTATAAATATTGTGTTCTTTACCTTTCAAAGGGGCATTCTCTACTCATTTTCCTCAGATAAAATTTATGCTCCTCATTCACTGTTGGAACCTCTATTTTCTTTCTCTTACAGATTTGTTAAGACTCTGAAAAGGTCAATCTTCTTCAATCCTTTTCTTTATTATATCATGCTAAATCTTTTAAGCATGGAATTAATATTAAATATATGCTAATGTGAATCTGTCCATATACTTACTACATATATTTTATTTATTTATTCGTAATGGCTTGATCTAATATAAACATTTAAGCTCGAATTTAATAGTAAAATAGTCTTGTTCTCATATATTTAGCATTGTATAGTCTTAAAGCTTGTTATTTTTTTTCATTTTTCCTACTCGTGTTTATAGCTTAAATTCACGAGCATTTGTATGATTATAGTTTGCTAATGATTTCATCTTGCCGCTATGAATAAGCATATCTCGTAATATTTTAATTCTTTATAATTTATTTTCTCAATATTGTATAAATACCAAAATGGTAAGGAATTTTAGGCGTACTGGATGGATCTCTTTGTTTGATTTTCTGCTTATTTGCTTACTTTTGTGATTAGAGATTATATATCTTTCCACACGTACTTGTTTGACTACATGTTTATTTTCACACCTAAGGACGATAACCTAGTCAATAAATCAATTGTGTGGTCGATCATTTAAAACTCATCTTTAATTAATAACTCGGCTTGTATTTGATAACAATGGCATGCTCTCTCTGTATGAATATTTTAATCCTTGCTCTATGCGTAAGAATATCATGATTTTTCTTCATTTCATAAGTCTTTTATTTTCTTTGTTTTATCTTGGGTATTAATTAATTATTATTTTTTAGTTATGTCTTTTAAGTAGTAATTTGGTTTTCTTTAAATCATTAAGGCTTAACTAAAATACTCAAATTCCTATGTTCTTGACGACTTGACCTCCCGCCATGAAAGTTTAAGAATCTTATAAACATTTAGACACTTTAGCCTCTTATTAAATATCATTTGAACACCTTTTTTTTTTTTATAAGCATTAGACTTTAGTTAACTTTACCATTTTTATTATTTCATATTTCAATCACTGTCAATTTTTTTTCTTGTTCTTTCAATCTAGACATTTCATATTTTTATTTTATCACCTTACTATTTTTAATCTACTTATATTACTATTTTTTTTTATGTCTAGCGATTTGTACAACTTAATTGTTTACTGTATTTAATTATTTTCTAGGCCTCATGTATTAAATTTGTAGTATTTTCAGAATACTTGTATATGACTTAGCATGTTTTATAGAGGAGTTTAAAGTAGTCTTTGTTACTCTTTCTTTACTTGCTATTTGTTTTAAATCCTTATTTATTTTATTTTAACACATTAATAATTAATATCATTCAACCATAGTTTTATTTAAGTCTAGTGATCTTCCTGATTAATAGTTCGTCCATGCCTCCTGGACATTAAGATTAGAAATGGGTTGGCACAAAAAAAATTTACTTAGGGCACACCTTTAAGTAATAAGGTAAATTATAGTAATTGAGTAAATAGACGGACATGATAGAAATCGATCCGAGCAGAATACGACAATGAACTTTGAAATTATCTTCGATAAATAAGTCGGGCGCTGATCCGAATAGGATAAATTAACCTAGGTTTAATTCATTCTATTCGTAATATAACTTTTTCCTTAAATATCATTTCTTTCATTTCCTTTTAGAGTTTACCTAGACTTTAAACTTATCTTCATCCATTTAAAGCGTTTATAATATATATATTATCGCGCCCTATTTTTCTCGCGAAAAGAGGGATTCGACGTGACAACTCTTTTTTAGGATTTAAAAAGTGTGAAGTGAAGAGTCCCCACCTAACTAATTAAAGGTGCGTTAGGGAACCATTCAAACTAACTACGATTAATTTAAAGTCTACGTTATCAGAAATCAGGTAAGGGTTCAAGTTACCTCGAAAGAAAGGTGTTAAGCACCTTTCGAGGTCCACAAATATGGGTCCCTGCTGGATTTATTATTTATGTGGGGGGGATACGTCATAAACAAAGGTCAATAAATTATTAAGCTAATGTAACTATATAATTAGGCAAGTAAAATATTATTTTAAGACAAACAATTAAGCCAAATTAATTACTAATGGATCTAAATGAGAAAACTATGTACGAATTACGATTAACGCAACTAAATAAATAAACCAAACAAAATCAGATAAGCAAGAAGATAGAAATGGCACAGCGATATAGAGAATATAATCTAATTACTAAGTGATTTAATTAACTACCCCAAGCATAAGATAATGCAATAATTAAATAAAACTATAAAGCCTATACGTTCGAGAGTAATAGCTCAACCTCGTGCGAAGTCTTAAAAGATCTATTAGTCAAAGTGCAATGACTATCGAGCGTAAGTGTATCATGTAGATCACTCCGTACGTAGGAGGAAAACAAGTTGGGGAGGAGGGGTTTTTTAGCCTAAAGGATCACCCCATGCAACATAAGTTAATACTTTGCAATCCACTTAAGAATTGCTCGTATTAATCAGCGAGCACAAACTATCATCTCCAACTACCCGCCTAGGTTGATTATTAAGGTTATTATTAACCTAAAAGCGCACTAAAAAATGAAAAAGACTAACGCGCCTTATAATGCCTACCCGTCCCAACTTAATGTCCAAGAGACATTGTACTACTATTTTGAATATGGTCTAGACAAATAAAATCTTAAGGTTTATTAATTAGACCGGGATTAGCGTCACAAAAAACAAACAAGACTTTGAAGCATGTAGCACGTAATGGTCTCATAAAGGCCTCTTAATTAATTAAGAATAATTAAACAATTAACACAATTCAAACAATTTGCATTTTATGATTTGACCTATAGACATAATTTCTAATGATAAAGATATGCATAAAACTTATTAATTAAATCCTATGAATATGATATCTAAGGATAAAGACATGTAACATATTTGATTAATTATCTCCTATAGGCATGATATCTAATAATTTTTACATTGTTAAAAATGATTTGATCATGCCGGCAGACTATCTAATTATTGATTTAACATGCTGAAATAAATTAAATTCCATAAGCATGGTATATCTAAGTGTTGATATGATAAAACAAGTTTAAATCCTATAGGTATGGCATCTAGTTATTTTAACATGCAGAAAATTTATTCCTATAAACAAAATGATCATTTTAACAAATTGAAATTTAATCCTATAAACAGACTGGTTATTTTAACATGCTGAAATAGAAGTTAATCATATAAGCATGGTTACTTATTTAAAGCGACGGAACCAATTTACATCCTATAATCATAATTTTAATCAGATTTTTCATATTAAACATACCGAACCTACACAATTCTTGATTGTTAACATCGAAACTTAAAAAATGAAGCTATAAGCATGTTGTTTAACCATTTAAAAAGTTATTTAATATGGAAGAATGGTATCTACATATGAAGCCAGTAAACTAAATATATTGAAGATTATTTAATATCTATAGGCATGTTTTCTATGCTTCAATTTAAATAAGACAATTAGCACGTAGTTTGCCCCTCCCATTAACAGTCCCCTAAATTATTTCATTTATATCAAAGTTTATATAATAATATTACAGACCCAATGAATGAAAAAAAAATAGAATTAATAAAATCTAAAGGTCTATATAGATCTCTCAATCCCGAGCAACTCTCCACCGCATGACCCATCTTCTAATAACCTGTCAAATATGTCAACACAAGATTCGGAGGACCTTATTACACCCCATAAGACCGCTCCTTGACATGTCAGAGTTTCTGAGGATCTCGAGTATCCTAAGCAGTGCTTATGTCAAGGAATAGCGATACGTTTAAGGATTTCCGCAACATACTACGAAGACCACCCAGAACCAAATATCAAAACAGCAAGCGTGCAAACAAGAGCAAGACATAGCTAATCTTTCACATATGACAATAGTTTGTGACTAAAAGAAAACATATCAAACCGCCAAGAAGCAGATTTTAGGTGTAATCCTATAAGCATGCTCTCTAATGACTCACAGATTCAAAGACATACATAAAACAATCATAGATAAACATAGATAGACTAAAGTACATATTTAAGTTACAAGTCATCATGTATATGATTAAAATCTAGATCGATAGAAACTAACCAGTTCGCCGCAAACAACAAGAGAACATTCAAAGTCCAACACTTAGCAATTAATAAGTTTGTCTCCAGAGAAGAGAATTCTTAAAATATGAGAGTAGTAATGAGTAAAGTTTTGTCCGGAAGCAGGGGAGACTTTTTTAGTGTTCAAGAGAATAGGAGAATGTTGCTTATATACTAGTCATAACCAAATCAACGGAGAGAGAGTGATCAAAGGAGAAAGATGATCAAGGATTATCAATAAGAATCAATCATAGGGATCTTTCCTTAAAGAAGAAGAACGAATTGGGCAAGTTCGAATTTACCTTTAAACAGAATAGGTAAAACCAATTAAAAAATGTACAAAACAAATCACAACTTGCCATAAATAATGAAGTAAAAGTTGTCTATACTACCCAGAAAAGGAAAAATCATTTAGTATAGAGTTTACCATAAACAGGCAAGTACGAAAATTGTGACAATTAGTTAAGGGAGGGAAAACATTCAGAAAAACTAATCAAAGGATCATTTTCCTTAAACAGAGGAGCTGAATCAATTAGGAGCCAAATAATGCTGATATTACCATAATTAGACAGTTTAATATGCCAAATTTATCTTTTATGGATAGGCAGATCAATCAACATATCCCAATCAAACAGCTATTTCCAAAGCAAGAACAAATTGATTAGGCGCAGATGAATTCAACTTGAGCAAGAAAGGAGGAAAATCAGGCAAGGTACCATACCAACATATGAATCAAGTCTATTTTATAGCTCTAAGATGATCCTAGAGATCAACATCAATCACGTAAGAACAAGTTCTGAAATAAAGCATCACAACACTATTTTAATTTTCAAAAGTCAATCGACATCTTCGAAGGGAATGGAATCATCGTCTAAACAGAAAAATCATTCACTGTTAAAATCAAATAGCTATCATAGAAAAACATTAATCAAAAGAAGAACTAATCCTAATCATGCCAAAAACCGTGACATTTATTGTGCACAACATAGTCACAGAAAACTGAGAAGGAAAAATATTAATTCGTAAGCACGTTGTGAATCTAAAAGAAACAAGTATTGAGCATGAACTGAAATTTTAACCACACACACATTATCACAAAGCAAAAGAATAAGAATAGAATAATAGGAAAGGGGTCACCAATTTGTGAGGGTAACAACAACCATGTCTGGAGCTTCGCCCTTCGAATCTCCATTGAAATTGCGAGTGTTCATGCTCGAACCTTTGGATTTCACCTTGTCTGTGAGTAGATTGTACTCGTTTTGAGTCAGATTCAAAGAAAAACACACTGTGTACTCTGAATGACTTTCTACGAAGCAAAAAGGGGACTGACTTTGGGGTTTGAGTGAAGAAGATGAGAAATGAGGGTGTATGGGAGTCTGTTTGGTGGTTTCTGGTGGGGGGTTCCACCAGATGGGAGTTGCAGCAGTGGTCTTGGGGTTTGTTCACCATCCAAGGATGGATGGCAGCGGTGAGGTGGTGGGGTTTCGGATGGGTCAAATGGATTTTGACAATTGGAATTGAAATTGAGATTTAATTTTAAGCTCAAATTGACTCAATTTAGGCTAGAATTTAAATAAATTGGGAAGACAAATGTAATTGGACTGTTATTTAATTAATAACATAATATATATACATATAATTTAATTAGTAGATAAAATCATAATTAACGATAATTAATAAATAAAATACTACATATATATAATTTAGTAGATAATAACAATTAACATATATTATTTAAAATTATAAATAAGTTACGTATATATATTTATTGTAATGACATGTAATATTATACAAAATTTATGATGAATAGTAATAATAAGAAATAAATTATATATTCATAAATTGTATACGAATTTAAAAAGTGTCAAGACGACGATAAAACACGTGATTTATTTAGTAAATAAAAGCAATATGCGAGAAAAATTAAGCTTTAAAAATAATAATAACTAGTAAAATAACAGCCCGAGAGAGGTATAAAGAGGTCAAATTGGGTGTCAACAGTTGCCCCTTCCTTGCTCGGGACTGAAGGATGAATTGGCGGGCAAGGAATGTTGACTAGTAGCCAATTTTGTCTGACCTAGAGGACGATTCTTTTGGAATCAGAAGAAACCAGAGGGAGTTGTGAAAGATGATGTCACCGAGACTTCAGTTTCAAGTCGCCTACATATCTCGGGTCTTACGAGAATCAGGCCATGTGTAGTTCTAGATTTAGGGACGAAGGAGGTCCCTAAAGAAAATTAACAGATATGAGTTTTGAATGAGGATAGTACGAGTTGACAAGATTATAGTATGAGCAAGATGGAATGTGAATATACTTTGACCAAGTCGCAAAATATAAGGATAAAGAAGCATGTTTCAAAAAATAGAAACGGGCATTGCTATCAGTCGCTTTTTATTTTGTTTTCAGAGTTTCGATACCTGCAGTTTCTGACATAACTAGATAAAATGATTAGCCAATAAACATAGGAAATTATGAAACATTGGGTTAAAAAATAGTAATTCTAGCAAATAATAATGACGAGAAAAGGTAAGAAAATATATCTGTTTGACTTTGTCACAGTATTTTTGAGGAACCTCAAAAATTCTGCCCCAGTCTAAACCTTTAAAGAGAAATCATCACTTGTTAAACCTGTGAAACTTAATACGCTAGATAATTATGTTAATAATTTATGTCCTTTTGTAAGGCGAAGATGTCCTATTGTAAGGTAAACGAGCCTTAGTGTCTTATTGTAAGGCGGACTAGCCTAAATATTCATTTGTCAGGCGGAAAAACCTGAGGTGTCGCATTTGTAAGGCGGACCATCCTTAGGTGTTTCTTTGTAAGGTGAACGAACCTAGATGTTACTTTGTAAGGTGAACGAGCCTAGATGTTCATTTGTAAGGCGGACAAGCCTTAGGTGTTCCCTTGTAAGGTGAACGAGCCTAACTATCCATTTGTAAGGCGGATAAGCCTAGATATTATTTGTAAGGCGGACAAACCTAGATGTCCATTTGTAAGGCGAACAAGCCTTAATATTAGTAGCTCAGTAATATCACAATTGATAGAAATAATAATCTGAGTTCGATATTCAGTGGATCAAAAGTAGCTGACTTAAATGCTAGTAGCTCAATTCAAGTATTTAGTGGCCAAAATAATATGATTCAAAAGTATAAGGATAGAACAACTTAGCCTTTGCGTCAGATTTGAGAGGAAGTAGAGCATCTCTTGATGACAATTTTTCTTGATTGTGAAAATAATTTCGTAATTTACACTTGTTATTCCTGTACTCAAAGAAAAACTGTAAGTTTTAAAAGGTGAGATTGACACGTACCTTAACTTGTCTTTGTCTCTTTGCATTGTTTTGATTATGTGGATTCGAGCTTGTCCTGTATCCTGCTGAAATTTTCGAGGACTCCTCAAAAATTTCTGCCCCAGTTTAAAATAAAATACTTTATGCAGGTCTTTTCATATCGAAAGATTGCCTCCTTGTAAAATTTTTGGGGTTTCCTCAAAACTCAGACAATATTTTCATATAAAGAATCTTGTATTCCTGCTTCACTCAAAGAAGAATATTAGCACAAAAGATATGGTTATCTTGCGCTTGAACATCATGATCCTAATTTTAAATCTGCATTATGATATTATTGGCCCTATGACAGATTGAAATAATTTAGACTTAATAAGTGGAGAGCTTAGACAAGGCCATGTCGATTTGAATGTGAAAGGAGAAGAAATTTTTATTAGATTAAGACCGAACCCAATAATGAGCTGCCTACGTATCCAAATAGAAATCAGGTCAAACGTAGTTCAGGAAAACAAAAGAGAATGAATAAAAGCAAAAAAAATGTTTATTGATTATAAGATGAACAAATAGAGGGTAATAACACTTTGCATGTATGTCACGACCCAACCCATCGGGCCGTCCAGACGCCTACTCTAACCACCTAGATAGACAAACCCTCACCACCCGTCCAACAGGTGACATGCGGAAAATAGAAAGTAGAAAAATAACCTTTCCTTTATTATAAATTACTTGTTATTACAACATTTGAAAATAGAAAACAGTTTTACACCTGAATTTCCCCTCCCTAGGATCTAGTCTAAACAGGTACAAGAGCTACTACAAGATTTATAGAAGAAAGAAAAGACCCAACTTCCATCATGGAATCGAAGGACAGAAGCTGCTGGAGATCCTCATCGCCGTGAACATATGAAACATCACCAACTCTGCAACCAGACTATACCCAAAAAGTGTAATGACCCTTCCGGTCATTTCCACATACACGTTTTCCTTATGCCGTTAGATCTTATTGTAGCGGACC
The DNA here is from genome assembly GCA_003996215.1 of Jaltomata sinuosa. Classification (NCBI taxonomy): domain Eukaryota; kingdom Viridiplantae; phylum Streptophyta; class Magnoliopsida; order Solanales; family Solanaceae; genus Jaltomata; species Jaltomata sinuosa. The sequence goes on from QJPP01007414.1 coordinate 97,055, forward strand.
CAAGTCACTTAAGGCTCGTCAGGACCGGTAGTTCGGTGCCGGGTCCATTTATTTGGTCGCATTATAAGTTTTGAAGACAAGTAAGTCGGTAAAAGTTATCGTAAGCTCCTTTAATAAATTTTCTGAACTTTGGGTAAAATGTCTCGGAGCTTTTATCTCAATATATAAAGAGTTAGAAGTCCTCCGAAATACCAAATCGAAGGTCTATGAGTCTAGTTTCCTACGCACAAAACCTCACGTCCAACTGATCGCGGAGTAAAAAGTTATGACTGTTTTACCGCGGACTGTCTGGCAGAAAATGGGTTGCGAATCGGGTCGGGTCAAACTCGATTTAAGCCTCAACTTCACGTTTTAAAATGCCATTTCAGTTCTGAAACAGTGAGAAAACATAAGGGAGGATTCCGAGAGAGTTCTTGAGTATCAAAATCGTGCGATGGTGAGTTGCGAACTTAAATTTAAGAATTTTATTAATATCGCGTGCATTTGAAAATATTTTATTTGAAAGTTGAATTTGGTAAAAAGTTACATTATTATTACCTTTTTAAAAATATTTTAAAGGTTTATGAAAAATATTTTGGTACGATATAATTGTATATGTATTTATTTTATAAGGTTTTTATACATTGTAATATTTTAACGGAGATAGTAAATTTAGTTATGTTGAAATTTATTATTATAATATAGTAGGTTTTATTTGAAATGATTTTCTATTAATTATGGTATATTCAAAAAGCTATATTTATTTTACCATGAATTTATGCAATACCCGAATATATAAATAACGGGATAAGAATTTCTTTTTGTCCTTTGTAATTGCCACCTCCACTCCACGTGTAGGTGGAGGGAGTGGCCAGCAAGTGTTAGCTAAAGGTGGCAGCATGTTAACATTTTCATAACATTGAAATGGTTGCTGCCTAACTTATCATTATTGAGAAGGGTAATATTCTCCACTCAACCATTCTCTCTTTATAAGTGTGTTGTTATAGTTATGCTTAGGCATTTTGAAATAATTAGAAGTATCGTTCCGGAGCTTCTCGGAGTGGTTCGGACTTGGACATTGTCGTTCTAGCAGCTTGTCGTCGGACGACAGGTAGGTTACGGTTTATTTTCCCTAGACTCCGCATATATAGGATAAAATTGTATTAATGGGCATCCTTGGGTTGGTTTATTAGGTTGGTACCACAGACCTTGACCACTTTATTCATGTCCGCCTACTTTTGTTCCTCCGTTGTTTGTAGTATTTGCCGATATATTTTATTTACCCTTGTGGTCCTGTGAGGCCTTGTTGACTCTGAAACATAGAAGGTGGGATTTTTGGAATGTCCGCGAGTCCCGGGCATAGAATTATCCTTCTAGGCTGGTTATGCTTGCTGAGTAGCTGTGGGCCTGTGCAGGGTCGATAGGTTGATTGTGAGCTGCTGGGCAGCTATTGTGTGTGATCATACCATTTCCATGCATATAAAGAGGTTTTTATCCATGTTTTACTATGGTTTTGGCTTCGGGCCTACTGACACTATTTTCTAACCTTGCATGGCCCCGGGGGCCTGTTTTTAATGGAAATGATTTGGAAATGATTTGATTTAACTTGTGAATGTTCCTGGGTAAAAGAAA